>PVLD010023448.1:0-27372 GCA_004027595.1 Dinomys branickii | reverse complement strand
AAAGGCTGCTCCAATGATTCCTTCTCTTTGGGAGAATGTCCCTTAAGCTTTCTGCTGAGATTTGTTCTTCTGTCTTCCCTTTTTTGGGTATCAGATTCAAAATATTGAGCATTAGATTCCCCAGGCAGTTCAGCAGGCAAAGGTCTGCTGCAGAGGCTGCTCCAATGACTTTTCTTTGGGGGAATGTCCCTTAAGCTTTGTGCTGAGAGTTCCGCTTAAAAGGCTGTACAGAAGTTATTTAGCTACTCCCTAGTGAGAGACCTGGGTGAGGTGTGTGAGACCGCTCCCCCACCCTCCCAGGGTTCCCTGCAGGTATAGGAATGGATCTCCTCCCCCACTCGGTGATCTGGTCACGAGCGCAGATAGCTCACCAGTTTTCGGAGTCCCTGCAGGCAGGAAGGTTCCAAGGTGCCAGTTTTTTGTGCTATGCTCGCGATCCGCCGCTCGCAGCCACTTGTTTCCTCGCGCTCTCCGGGTCTGGGGGAGGGAGCGGGATGCTCCGCTCCTAGGCTGCGCAGCTTGCCCGATGCGCGCGAAATGTGAGATTGCCGGGCGTTGCCGCTGCTAAAAAGCCGATCTCTGTCGGGAGTCGTTGGAAAGCTGCGCCGGCTCGGGAGGCGTGAGGGACCGAGTTAGCTGTGGCCCCCAGGGCTCTCGGACCCAGCCAAGCCCCCTACCCGCGCGGAGCGTCCCCGGCTCCCAGCGTCTGGGGCTTTCCCGCGTCTCGCCACGGCAGTTTGGGCCGCCCTACCGCATCTCCCCCGGCAGCTCAGAGAAACACGTTCAGTTTGATCTTCCCAGCCGAGGTCCTGGCATTCACGCTCGTCAAGTCTGTCTCGAGCTGGTGGTGTTTATCAAGGAGAATCGCTCCTTTGCTGCTCACCTGGTCGCCATCTTCCCGGAACCTCTCTAAGAAAATTTAAAAGGAACTGATGCTTGTCAAATAAATGTACTGATTCTTTTAAAGTAGAAAAAGTGTTTAGAAAAAATTATTTTAATAACTACGTGTTTAAAAAACCTAAAACTTTAAGGCTATTACACATGTTAATTTTTTGTGTATGTTTGACTCCGTTTGTAACCTCAAAAGTTAGTCTTCTGATTGGTGCATTGAGGGCTGCACTAATACTGAGACTTAGGACTACTCTAGTGTTGGCCAGATCGATAATGTCATCATCCCACAGCCTTGCACTGGAATAGTAAGGGTTTCCTTCCCCTTTGAACCTCTTATAGATGGGTTCTTTAAAGCTGCTTCACCAGCACTGGTGAATGTTTTCCCTCCTGTGGTCTTTGGTCCTTGGTTATAGTGGCTAGCACATTGGCTGCCTGCTCTCCTCCCATCAGTGAGATATGAGCATTTGGCCACATGTAGAGAAATCTTGGGCTGTAAGCTCTGCCAACATCCCATAGTTTCCAGCTCCTAGGAACCCCAGTGATGACGGTTATCTTAGGTAGTTTGGCACAGGCTACTGCAGCCGCCATCTTGGCACCATCTTTGGCAATTCCTTCAGCCTCATAGTGTCTACCAACCATGAATCCGGTAATGTTCTGAGGGAACAGCAGAAGAATATTTCTTTGGCAGCACAGCTGGATGAAGTGACCACCCTTTTTTGCGGATTCAGAAAACAGAACTCCACTGTTTCCAGTAACACCTATTGGGTATCCAAATATTGGAGCAAATGCTGTGACTAATGTATCTCCATATAAGCCTTTGAACTCACTGAATCTGCTTCCATCCACAACCTAGCAATAACTTCTCAGATATCAAAGCTCCTCTCTTAAGGTTATACCAATTTTTCTGTACAATTCATTAGCAGGAAACAAAGGCTCTTCAGAAGGCTCAATAGTGACATATAATGTCTTCTAAAAATTCAGACTCCATATAATCCTCCTTGCCAAGCGAAGGGTGTGATGGTCATCCAAAGTGCAGTGGTCAGTGATTCCAGACTCCTGCACTGAAGATGGGCACCTTGAAGAACCTCGGTGGATACCTCCTGCCAGGGACTGCTTTAACCTGGGGAGTCTTGCCAAGAAAATGGTCCCCTGTTTGTGCACAATGATGATCTCGTTGGCCATCTCGGGCACATAGGTGCTGCCCGCTGTGCAGGAGCCCATGACCACCTCAATCTGTACAATATTTTTACAAGACATAATTGCTTGATTATAGAACGTGTGGCTATTATGGTTGATACATTGTGTCAACTTGGGGAGTCTAGAGGTTTGGCTGAGTGACTCAGCAAGAAGCCAGGGTGCTTACTTTATATACATCCTGAGCCTGTGCAAGAGGAGGACATGGACATCGTGTGAGAGGTATGCACCCCGTGAGTGGGGGTAACCTGTTTACAATGTAAGGGAAGAAAAGAGGCTGCTTGCTGCCATTCCTCCCTTTTGCTGATTGTTTTGCTGTGCTCTGCAGCCATGAACAGTTTGCCCTCTGCCATGTGCCACTCTGCCTCTGAGCCAGCCAAGTATGGACTGAAAGCTCCACAAACTGTAAGCTAAATAAACCTTTCCTTCCTTCATTTTGGGTGTTGCGTATTTTGTCTCAGAAACAAGAGAAAAGTAACCAAGACAGTGTTCAAAGTGACTGAGATCTGGAAATGCATCTGCTTGGCGAGGTAAGTTGGTGCTCCCTGAGTCAACCTGGGGAGCCAGTTCTGCAGTCCAATTTCTTGGGCCCAGAAGTGTTTATTTCACAGTCACTGGGTAGTAAGTGCCTCATTTGACAGTGGGGTCATTGGCAACAATCATGCCTTCTTCTCCCAACACCCTTCCAATGCTGATGGTGATGCTGCCTGCAGGGATGTCCTCATTGCCATATAGCTATTACCCTGCGAACTGGAATAACTCCAGAAATGGGGACCACTCAATAAGATTGTGAATTCTTTCTCTGGGCAGCAGTTTTCCTCCTGATATATGAAGTACCTGGGCTTTTTCACTGCCTCATCGTGGAACCTGCTCAGAGGATTCTTGGAGCTGATGCACCAGTGCCTTCATTTGCTTCTAGTTCTCCTGGTATAGGCAGAGCCCAGTGAGGCCAATGCATTACCATGATAGGCATGTGGCCAGGAGGCAGCAGCAGGCACAGGGATGCAGGGCCACCTTCAGGGCTGCCCACACTGCAGAGCAGGGTTCCTAGCATGCCAAGGGTGCTGAGGGCCCCAAGGGAGGGTGGCCTGTAACCACCTGGATCCAGGGCTTTCCTCAGAGTCTGGGCCATGGCTTCACTCCTGCTCTGGTATTTCTTAATGGTGGAACAGAAAGCCTGCCTGTCTACTCAAGAAAAAGTACTCTTGTTACTCAGGCTTTTGTGTTAGATCTCCACATGACCCCTAGCCTATTCTTCATGTGTTTATGTTTTCTGAACACTCTAGGGGTCTCAGAGTGATAAGCCCCGAGAGGCTTTATTTTGAGGTCACAATATGCACTGGAACATGGCAATAACTTTAGTCTATCCTTCATAGTCTTGTGATCTGGCATTTCCTTCTCTTCCTGGGTAATGCATGTTCTCCTGGACACTTTCTTCTAGAAAAAGCCAATTTCATCACAGCTGAAAACTTGGTGAGAACATGAGCCATTTCTCTGTGTCATCATTTTGAAGTGGTGTATGTAATTTTCAGTAGTCCTTTAATCAGCCCTGGCTGTTTCACTATGCCTAGTTATGCTATAAAACGCAGTTCTCCCTTTAAAATTGTGAAATTGCTCCTTTCTGGCACAAAATGTTTCACTATTATCACTTGTTGATGGATTACCCTTTACAAGATCTGCATTCATAGCCCTAGCTTTTTCACAAATTATAAACTCAGGCTGTAACCCACCATTTGCCTTTTTTAAATACACACTTACAATAGCCTTTCTACCTCAGCTAACACAGTTGATTGCGACTTAGTAATTTGAGTAACACCTTTAACAACACTAGCTTCCTTATACAAATTTTTTTTCTGTGAGGTTGTCAAGATGGTAGATTTCAACATGCTATACATACATATTAGCAAGATCAGTCACACAAATGTTATTCTCATATTTTCCCACAGCTTCCTTCTTTTTTGTTGTGATTGCTCTCTTTATCTTCCCTCCCTTTCTTAGCTTCTTTGGGGCCATTTTGATAGCAGTAATAGTAGTGATTATATAAAGCACTGACCAAAATAATGTCCACAAACACACATATCTGGGCTCAGACTGATGTCTATGTACATTTGTGTGCTTACATATGCTTTTCTGGCATCATGAGTCTTTGTTTACAATAGATGACCAGCATTTGGGTCATAACTCAAGACTTTGGTTGTAGATTAAACCTAGAATTCTGGTAATAATGAAGTTATTTGTACGTGAGGTTGGTCATAACTTGAGGGTCCACTGTATATGAAGATGAATGGATTTCAATGAGGTTTTCCTAACCTAACAGTTTTATTCTAGTTAATTTTGCCAGTCTCCAGGCTAGCTGTGTGTGCCTATATGGATTGTGTCATACAAAGTTCCGAAGGGCACCTGCAGTTGAACAGTGCACATCTGCCTGAATACACATGGCAGCCCTGCCAGCTCAGTGAACTACAGGCAGCAAGTCTTAATATTTACTTGTCAAATTGAAATGAATTCTCCTAAATTTCCTCTAATATCAGTGATATATTTTTTTTTGTGGAGAGGCAGAATGCATATGAAGCAGGCAGTAAATATCCACCCAGTTTAATATTTGCATTCAATGCCACATGTTATGGCTTTTCAGCATACAACAAGATGGGTTCTAGTCTTTGTTTTACCAAAATCCACAAGTAAGCCAAACCAGCAGAGGCTGTATGTGTTGCAATGATTCCTAAGGAACAGTTTATACCTGGAAGTTGAGGGGTCTGTTCTCTCTGTCTCTAGTGACACAATCTAGGACAGATTTTGTAGCTTGGGTTCCTTAATTTTTTTAAACACACAGAATGCTTTAAAGTAAACAAGGCTATTTTTCTTTGAGTGACCCAACAGCTGGTATACTTCAGTGATTGTTCTCTCCTCCCCTCAATTCTTGTTTCTCATTTCTCACCCCATCTCTTCTTACTCTTTCCCACCTCCTCCACTTTACTCAATTACTACACCAGAAATTATTCCCATCTTCTTTCCCAAAGAGATACTTCCTTCGTTCAACTGCTTACACAAATAAACCAAAGTTTCCCTTTGCTCCAACCACCTGCTCAGTGTACATGCAGGAGACCAGTTATAACGGAGGAGACAAATCCCTTTGGAACAACTGATCCCAGCATGGATTTAGAGGCTTATCTTCAGTCTGAATCACAGGGTCATGCCAGGGTCACTCCAGAAGCACATGTCTCCTTGCTTCCACTGCAATTACCCTGAAATGTGCAAATGGGTCTCTTTTCCCATGGATTACGAAGCAATGTGGTGAAGGCTGCTCACTTGATGTATTAATTAGCATCTTGACATAAAACATGGAAAGACTTTAAAAGCTTGCCTTTGTATCGCAAAGCTCCTAGGGTAATTTCTAACACTGTTTGTACAGTCATGGACAGAAACTGCTGCTTGTAAACTTGGAAAAAAGACTTCCAAAGACTAGGGGATGTGTACTGGAGTTTCATGCGTACACAAATCATCCAGGGGTGGCTTTGAGGGGCAAATTTTGATTTTCGAGGACCTGAGATTCTGTATTTTTAACAAAATCTCAAGTGACACTAGTGTGGTCCACAGACTTCACTCTGATTACCTTGCTGTATGCACTGCCAGCCTGGAAACTTCCTGTTGGAGGCATAATTAGTGAAGATTGTTATTCCTTAACTACTGCCCTAGGACCTCCTCTGTACAACCGCCCATCTTAGCTGGGCAGTCACTTATTTCTGCCAGCCACCACTAGTTAAAATCTGTCATTGCAGTCATCTTACCAAGTCGTACTTGTTTACTTATCTGCCTCAGACTCTGAGCACGTAGGGATGAGACACCCAACTCTGATTCATCTGTGGATCAAGGAAGCTAGAACAACATCTGCAAAACCCAGTAGGTACTTGACAAATATTTATTGAGTAGAAGAAAAATTGATAGATTTAATTCATAAAATTAAAACTGCCTTGTCCCAAACATTATGAATAAGATCACAAGACAAATGACAAGCTGACAGAAATATCTGTAGCATATTAAGACTTTTTATGAATTGTAGTGGGTTGAATTGTGTTCGCAAATAGATATATTGCAGTCTTGACTCTCAAAACCTTAGAATGGGACCTTCTTTGGAAACAGGCATTGCAGATTGAATTA
Source organism: Dinomys branickii (assembly GCA_004027595.1). NCBI lineage: Eukaryota > Metazoa > Chordata > Mammalia > Rodentia > Dinomyidae > Dinomys > Dinomys branickii. The sequence goes on along the minus strand of PVLD010023448.1, from coordinate 21,129 downwards.
GGATGAGGTCATGCTGGAGTAGGGAGGGCTTTGATCCAATATGATGAGTGTCCTTGCAAGAGGAGGAGACAGATACAGGGACAGCCTCCTATAGAGAAGGAGCAGAGACTGGGCGATACATCCACAGGCCAAAGAGCATCTGGAGTACCAGAAGCTGGAAGAGGTAAGGGAGATCGTCCCTGGAGATTCTAGAGGGAGTGTGGCCCTACTAGCACCCGGCTTCTAGTCCCACAACTGTGAGAGATGCATTTCTGTGGTTTTAAACTACCTAGTTTGTGGTATTTTGTTACATCAACCCCAGGCAAAGAATACTGAAGTAACAAGAAGTGTGATTTAGTCACACAGGGGCCCAAGGTTTCCATCGACAGTGCAGAAAAGAGTGAATGCAAATTGCTCATAAACGAGAAATCTTCGAGGGCCAGTAAGCAAAGCAATACAAATGGAAGCTACATTGCAGTGCTATTTTAATCGCTTTATTATATTTGTTATTTTAATTATTTTTAGCCAGAAGAAACCATAGTGTGAGAGTTCAGGAAAACTGAGCCTCTCCTGGGCCTGGACCACTGTCAGCTGTGGATCTGGTGGTAAATACCTTCACTTCTCTGTGTCTTCCACCACTGCCCTCTTCCAAGATATCCCTGCTGATCTTTGGACAACTGTATTAATCTTCTACCTGTTTTTGCTACTTCTCATGCTTAGGGCAGTTACAAGGGATCTTTTGAAATATGTAAATCAAGCCACATGACTCCTCTGTAAAAACTCTTCTGTGACAGTTTTCATTGCAATATGCACAACCCCTCCCAATCACTGAGCTCAGGTCCTAAGGCTTCTTTTAGTTTCTGTTTGTGGATCAATTTTCCCACAACCTGCGTACTTTGCTAGTCCCACTCTCTGAAGGCTTGTCCCTGTACTCTTCATTTTCAGGTCTCAACTTTGACATCACAACGTAGCTTTCTTGCTGTGCCACGATGGATCTGCCTAAGTTAGGTCTCTGCATTATATTTTCTCATGGTACTCTGATCTATTATAGGTAGGTGTTGGTTTATTTACTCCCTCTGATTTACTGTAAGTGGGTGTTTTGTAATATCCTTTTACTGTCTGCATTTTAAGCTATGTAAAGTAAAGAACTATGCTTATTTTACTGCTCTCTGTCATCCAGATTTAGATAAGGTGTGGAATCAAGCACCCAGCAGGATGACTGAAAAAACAGAAACTAATTTGGCAAAATAGGCCTTAGACCTTAGAAATCAGCAATCCCATTTCCAGCAATATACTTACAAAAATAATTGCAGATACATGTCAAGACTTGTCATTTCATTAACTTAATAGTAAGATAGGCTGGAGATATAGCTCAGTGGTACAGTGCCTGCCTGGCAAGCATGAGATCGTGAGTTTGATTCCCAGTACCAAAAAAAAATAAGTAAGATGAATAATAGCGATATGTTGAGGACAAAAATGTGTAAAAATGAATGGTACAATAAACTATAGTTTGTTCATTCAAAGTATGGTATGTATGTCCTCACAGTGGCAATCCTATATGTGTTATGTGTTAAGATATGTATATTATATATGTTATATTGCTCTATAATGCATAGAAGAATATTTGGAAAACTTTACCAAAATACGAATTGTGGTCTCCCTTTTAACTTTTGTTTAATCTCAGGTATTTTGTCACAGTGATGACAAGCTGACCAACACAAAGGTTATGTGTATGCTTTATTAGACGTTATCTTTTTTATATAAGAGTTTCCCCCATCTTTGCTTCTGGGTTAAGAATTGAAAGTGGGAATCTATGATTTTTCTGTCAAAGGAGTTTTAATACTGTGCTTTGGTAAGGATTCCAATAACACTTTCTACTATATTAACTGAATATTGTGGAGGAAAATGGGCTCTGGGCCAAACTGTGCAAATGTATGAATAAATTTTATCACTTGAAAAATTTCAGAGAGGAAGTTCTCTCTAATCATAGATCCTTGTTTCTTGAAATTTCCTTCTATCAGGACCTCAATCAGTGGCCCTCAGGTTCCCTAATCATAGAATCACGGTGCCTTGTGACTTTCTCCTTTGGGCTATCTCCTAGGTTAGGTGCAGACGGGCCCTAGTTCAAAGTCATGTACAAGGGCAACATTCATTTGTATCCAATCACCTTGTGTGACTGTAATGCTGCTTTTTGCCAGAAAATACAAGCTAAAGAAACCCTTTTTTTTTAGTTTGTGTATTTGCTTGTGAATGCATATATAAATGCACGTATTAAGGATATGTAAATTTATAAAATTTACAAATTTGCAAATAAAGCGTCAATGACATCATAACATTGGGGAGATTTTTAATCAATGTAATGAATTGGTAAAAAAAAAAATCAGTAAAAAATTTGTTTAGAAACCAAACCTAAATTCAGCCTGTTTCAGGGTACACAATTTCTCCATCTGCTGGTAGAAAGAAGAAAGGAGGGTGACTGAGGGGCAAGGAGGAAATGTATGGAGTGTATGGAGTGAGTGGATAAAGAGAAAATTCTTACAGACCCCTCCACGTTCAAACTAATCCCCCAGATGACGAAAGTGCTTACCGCTCCCCTCCCGCTGTGGCCCCGACCTCTGCATCCTCGCAGCACATATGCCATGGGGGGGCGGCTGTTACCTTTCTCACCTTGTTGCTGTGATAGACTCCACCCCTAACACTTACCTACCTGCCTAGCGCGGACTAGCTTTCCAAGTCCTCACTGAGATTTCTATGGGTGTTAAATGAGCTCTGGCATGATGTGCTTAGCATGGTGGTGCAGAGATATAACTGCTGCTGTTTTGTAAATCGATGTCTGCCTTCATCAGGGTCGTGTCTATTCCTGTGCATTCTTCTAGGTATGTAGCAAATTAGAACCTCATAAATGCTCCATAAGTGACTTTACTATTTAAAAGAAATGCATCAAGCTCTCGTTTCATTGAAATGTGCTGTAGTTCAGACTAAACTCTATAGCAAATTACAACTACTTCTTAACTCCCAGTTAACATTTTTAGGGACGTGAGTGAATGCAAAAAAAAGAGAAAATTAGTATCTTTTTTTTTCTTTGAGGCAGAGTCTCATTCTGTTGCCCAGGTTGGTCTCTGGAACTCTTGAGTTCAAATGATTCTCCTGCCTCAGCTGTCTAAATAGCTAGGACTATAGGCACATGCCAGACCTTCTGCCTTTTCTGATGGGGCTCATTTTATCATTTTGTTTCCAACTAAATTAAATAAAACATTTAAATTGTGTATTTCGATGTCAAACCTTGATTAATTATGTATCTCTGTAGCCTTAGTCCTAGCCTTGTTTTGATAATATCAGTTATGTTTCTGATTTTTCTGATTTAAATTAGTTTCTGTTTTATTCTAATCTCCTTTTTAAAAAATAAAGACACAGCTTAACCTAAGTATCCCTAGGAGGAGTCATAATAGATAGGTAGCTAGGGCTACATGCAGAAAAGATACCCAACTTAGGATAGGGATTGAGTGGGAGGGAGACATACCTTCATCTGTAGACCACCTTGTCTTTGATAGGAGCTTTCCCCTTTAATCACTTACATAACTCCTTCCTGTCCATACATAATGTTTTTTTTTTTTTTTTTGGCGGTACTGGGGATTGAACTCAGGACCCTGCGCTTGCTAGGCAGGTGCTTATTCCACTGAGCTATATCCCCAGCCCCTGTCCATACATAATGAGACACCACCTCAGTCCCTCGGATGCACACATAAAACATGCTGCACAACTCTGAGAAAGAAAACATTGCTTACCACGTTGGGCTAGTGAATGGCCAGTTTGTAAAAATCCTTCCTTTCTGCTAAATGATTCCTGAATTTAGACACTGTGGACACGCTAATCTAAGGAGGCCATTCCACTCCTTCCTCTGTACTCTGTATCAACATTAATTTGAACCTGGAGAGGCAGTCTGGTTCCTGCCCTCTGGATTATGATGTGCCCTTGCTCATGGCTGAATATAAGCTGGTGTCTGGGATGGGGAAGCCATTACCAAGTTAGAATTCAATTTTGGGGGAAATAAATCTTGGTAGGCTTAAATTATTCTAAGATACTTGTGGAAACTCAGTCACATCCAAAGGGTACCACTGACAGAAACAAAAGCAGAAGCGTTCAATGAAAACAAATTCTGCTAATCAAGAAAGACAACCTAAAATGAAGTAAATCATTAGGAATGATTTTGCTCATTAGTATTTCTTATCCAAAATTTACTATATGTCTATCTGGAAACAGTGCAAAATGAAAATGCAGGATCTTTTGTCCAAATTATTAAGAATTTCAAGACAGCGATAGTAAAGCTTTCTATGGTTTGGCTCTGAAATGTCTCCCAAGGGCCATGTCCTAAAGGCTTCACTGGCGGCCTGCGGCACTGCAGGGAGGAGGTGGAGTCTTTGGAGCCAGTGCTTCCTGGAAGTGACGTCACTGAGGGTGTGCTTATCGAAAGAGTACTGGAGCCCTGCTGTCCACTTCTGTCTCCATCCTGGCTATCATAAGGTGGGCAGTCGGTTCCACCACACATTTTGCAATGATTATCACCTCATTGTGTGCCTAAAAATAACTGGGCCAAATAACCATGGACTAAGACTTTTGAAACGGTGAGGCTAAATAAACCTTTAAGTTGTATTTCTTGAGTATTTTGTCCTAGTGCTGGAAAGCTGCCTAGCACAAGCATTGACCCAGTGCAAGTCCTCTTAGGTCCAGGCCCTGTGCAACTGCCCAGGCTGTGTTCATGAAGTGGGATCATTCTGTAGCTCTTGCCCTTAGCAGGGAGACTATCTTTGCACATACTAGTTCTTAAAAATGTAGATTCCAGAGCTGAGAAATCTGGATTTAAATTCTTGCTTTGCTACTTATTAGCTGAGAGATCCTGCATGGGCAAGTAATTTATTTTTTTATGGGCATTAATTCTTTCACCTGTGTTATATAGAAAATATTGCTAAACTCATAGACTATGATGAGAATTAAATGAGCTACTACATCAAAAATATTTCAAACAATGCCTGGTATAGTATATGCTTAATAAATATTAGTTCTCTCTTTCTGTGTGTGGGGGGATGTTGCCTTACATTGCTCTGTTGCATGTAGGAGTAGTGTTCACATCTCTCAGGTGTCAACACCCGTAATATTTCCTTTTCTTTATTGAAATGCTTCTGTGTGTGTATTACTCCTGTTAAAAGTTACCTCACTCCTTCTCAATCACAAGCATTTCACTGTCAGGGATGTGCAAAGTCTTTATAATTTGTAACCTCAAATACAATTCGGTGTCCTACTTTGCCTGCATCTTGCAGCTGGAACACTCAGCGGCTGGGGAAGCTGGGCAAAAAGCAACAAAACACATGGGCCTGTTCTCTGTTTCTTGCTCTGTTACCTGTCCTGCGTGGCCTCGGACAAAGCGCTCCTCTGTGCTTTCTTTCCTTTAGCACAATTTATGCTATTAGTGGAGCGCAAAGCCAAAGGCAAATATTTCTACACCCTGTTCTCATTTGATAGGGTATTTATTTAGTTTTAGGCACCATAGAAACAAACATCAAAGTGGTAACACGTCTGCAAATCCAGGTAAAGTAGGGGTCTGGCCAACTTGTAAATCAAACCCATCTTGGAAAGCTCTCCTGGTGGGGCAGCGCCCCTGGCTCACGGGAAGTGAGCACCAGTGTATCTGAAATACGGCCAGGAAGCACCAGCCAGTCGTACTGAGAGAACAGAGGTGGAGGACAGAGGCCGAGCCTTGGTGGGCCCTGCTCTACTTAGTAGCTGACTGGTCTAGTTCTTTCCCTGGGCTTTTCTTGTCACCTATCCTGTCAAAGTCAACTTACAAAACCCACATTCAAATAAGATAAATATCAGAAAGCATTGGGGTCAGAAGCACCTCTGCTATTTTATTGGGCAACAATAAGAACTGGATTACGAAAGAAAGATTGTGAAACTGAAGCTTTCTAGCAGTGTATTCTACAGACAGCTAAGTTCAGTGTTTACGACCATGGCCTTGAAGCAGATGAAACTCTTTACTTTTGGTATGAAAACTGCCCATTTACAGGGAGTTTCTCTTGGTGAATGGCAGTGCTTGGGAGAGAGCTGGCTTAACAAGGTCACGCCCTGCCCCGAGACTAGGACGTGAAAGGGTTCAGCACTTTGCCTGCACTTAGGACAACCTGAAGGGCTTCCAAGTGCCTCGTGAAATCCGTTGATACCTTAATTGTAACTGCGTATCTGCTCACCATCTTCTTCTGCCCAGCCCGCTCCCTCACTCCCTATGGGCACTGCTTGAGTTCCTCCTACATAAGGAGAATGACCAACATGCTTCTCTAAAGCTACCTGCTGAGAGCTCAGGAACCTCAGATCAGTGGCCCAGGCCGGGGAGGATTATGTCCCTCAGAGGATGTTAGGTAATGCTTGGTCATAACAAGTACAGTGGCAGCGGGCAGATGATATTGGCATCTGGTTTTTTAGAGGCCAGGCGTGCTGCTGCCATGTACAAGACAGCCCCCAACAACAGAGAATTTTCTGGTCCGAATGTAACAGTGCTGGGCTTGGGAAATCCTGCATTAGATATATTTTGAGTATGGTTAATTCCAAGTATAAGAATGATGATAGGAAATAAGAGTTGTAATTTGGATCATTAAATACTGCATAGGGTACTGAAGAAAACCCAGTGCCATGAGCCCCAGCCTTGCTACCCACAATCTCATTTCTTCTTCCTACGTACCTGCTGATTCTTCCTATAGCTTGCTCTGTGTTATGGCCCAAATGGGCCCAATAATGAGCCTATTATCAATGCAGCTACAACCCCAGAAAAGATAAAACAGCACTTCTCATTGGTAGCATTGCTTCAGAGGTGCTCTCCCCTCCTGTTTTCCACAGCAACGCTAACTTTACTCTCCTGTTGTTTGTGGGGGAAGGAATCTTTCATTAATTAAGAAACAGAGCTGGGAGTGATGGCACATGCCTACAATCCTAGTACTCAGAGAAGTTGAAGTAGAAGGATCACAAGTTCAAGTCCAGCCTGAGCACTTTAGTGACTCGTGAGACCCTATCACAAAAAAAAAAAATGAAAAAAGAATAGGGATATAGCTCAGTGTGAAGGACATGAGTTCACCCCTACTACAGAAAAAAAACAAACAACCAACCAACCAACCAACCAAACAGACAAATAAACAAAAATGAGCTTCTTTACCTCATTCCTTAATGCTGAACACACTTACATTCTCATGGGCTGGAGCTATTCTGTGACCCCTTCAGGCCTGGCTGAATTCATATTACACATGGACCACACTCAGCAAATAGTTGACGCTCCAGAATGTGCTGTTCCTTTGAAGGTCAATGCTGACTCCTTGAGGAATCAAAGCCGTCACCCCACAGGGGGTCCAGGCAGCTGGAGGTTTCTGCATACCACGTCGCACTTGTTCAGGAACAAGACACACTTGGGGGCTTTGGTCTTGGATCCTTGACATGTTCTCATTCAAGGAGTGAAGTGGAAGAAGAGAAACATGAGTTCTTAGACACATTAGCCATTGACTGAAAAAAACAGGTGAGAGGAAAGGATAGGCCAAGGAGAGAGAAAATAATCAGATTGCAAACAAGCAGTGTGTGAAGATAGAAGGTTAACTAGTGGACTGTAGGGTCAATGAAGTGGAGAAGGAAAAGCATTTTAAGGAGGGACTGGTCAGCTGTGCCTGATGCTCATGAAAGGTTTTAGTAAACTGAGGGCAGTGATGGAGTTTGATTCCTAAACTCAGAAATTCAAGCCTGAAAGGAGCTGGAGGCTGATCCCTTTGCTCAGCATCATAGGGGTTTGAATCTTGGTTGCAGCATATGGATTAACAGCAGTTGGTTCACATGGCCCCAGAGGTAACTCTGAACACCCTCTGCTACAGCCCCTTTCCTCTACTTTCCTCCTCATCTCACCCTAAATTGCAAAGCCCTGCACTTTCAGTGAAAAAATATTTAAGGCCGTTACCTAACTAATCAAGAGGATGTCCCTAAATGAAGTACAGTGAGAACGTGGGCAGGAGTGGCCTTGCCTTATCCACACTCATGGTCCCTTGGATGGCCTCCCTTCTGCACCGTGCCCTTGCCACAATGGCATGAGTAGAGCTGGTAGCCGTGGCAGGATGGTGGAGCCTTACCATGGAGTCATTTCTCCTCTGAGCCTTGGATGATGTTAAGGGAGAGGCTGGGACCAGAGATCTTTAAGGCCCCTTCAGATTCCAATATTGTGTGCGTCTGGAGTGGTTTCATTTCATTTACCAGCAGTAAGAAGTAACACGCCAACCAGTTGTTCAATCAATGTGGTCAAAGCAACACATTTCCCCTTCTTGAATTTGCCTTTACCGAAGGCGAAGATGTGGATTGTATTATTCTCAGCATGGGGAGGCTCACTCTGAGATTTCTAATAGAGTGGGGCACATTTATTTTTTGCTAATGATCCTTGAAGCTGATTTTGCTTTTAATTGAGTGAGCCTAGCAAAGTACAGACACTCAGATTTGTTATACAGACTCTGTGAAATCAATACAGAAAAACCTTGGGTTATATGAGCCTGCTACCACTCAGTGAATCATACTATGCAATATTTCCTAAAAGATAATGGGTTTCAAAACCAAGCATAAATCTTTTTTTGACATGTTGGATATTTGTCATGTTTTCTGGTGGTGGAATTATAGCAGCTTCAATAAAATCCATTTGGTGGTTGGGTCATAGATTAATATGTGATACAATCATGGTTTTAGGACCACAGGAGAAAAAGTGCAGGGGGAGGGAAGTAAGTTTGTAATTTTTGTAGAGTTCTAGTTCACCTAGTGCTAAAATGTTGACCCAGACATTGCTCAAAAATTAAAAAGAAAGGAAAGAAAAGGAAAAGTTATAAAAAGTGGGGCTTTGAACGTTATGCACTGTAAAGTGATACTATATTTTTGAAATAGTAAACATGACTTCCATATGTGGCTAAGTGTACCCAAGGCCTTTGACTGTAATGCAAAGCAAATTGATTTGCATCTGTTTTGTTCACACTGTTTTAACTCCTGGCTTTCCATTTGAATCCTTGACACAACATAATTACCTCTAGGTTTTTCTCAACTTAGCAGAAATAGTTTCCCCATGACAAGGAAAATGAAATTGATTTTCTGATTAAATGACTTCGGGCCAGTCCTTCTGAGTTAATGTGCTTTTCTGTGGCAGATGAGTCAGCAACATTTATTGAGCCCTCGCTGGGCAAGAAGTTATTTACAAGGTGTTACATGAATCTATAAGAACAATATCTTTGTGGCCTCTTAGCCCATCCGTGTTTGGAATTCGGCAGCTATTTCTGTCTAGATGCCAGGTTGACACCTAATTCTCTCAGTGTTGTGGAGAAAGGGAAGGTTGTCTTGACAACAGTTTGGAAAAAGTCAACTAGGAGAATTTATTTCACCTAAAACCACAGTCTTAGAAATTGAGTATAGATGCAAGTTCTCTTTGTAATTTAAGTCTGCAGCTGGTAGATACCTCACTTTAAAATAGTTTTTGGAAACAATTTAAAAAAAAAAGTATAGCCATATTTTGAAAAAAACCAGAAAGGTGCAAAAGGAATGCAGTAAACTATCTTCCTTTCATTCCACTCTACATAGATGTCCACACTCTCCAATTTCCTGTTACATTCTTATTTTTTTTCTCTCTTTTTTTAGGAACATAAGTGGTGGCATACATTGTTCTGAATGGTTCTAAATAATACTATTGCTTGGAAATTCTTGAGTATCAGCACTAAGAGAAATGCCCTTCTTTGTTTTTAGTGACCTCTAGTAGACCATTGTATGGATGTACCACAATTTATCCAATTAATTTTTTATTGATGGATTTGTTTCCTGACTTTTTATAAACAATGTCCAATGGATAACTTTGTGTAAATGTTACTGTTCTTATGTACAGGTACATTGATAGGGATAATTACTACAGTTGGGACCAATGAGTTAAAAGGGAGATACATCTTACATTTTGATAAATTCTGACAATTTGCTCTCCACAAGGCCTGTACAAATTTACTTTTTCACCAACAATAATAATGCATGTTAGTCCATATCCACCCTAACATGGCATGCCGTTATAATGGTCTTTTGGATTTATGGTCGTCTGAGAGGAGAAAAATATATTTCAATGATTTTGGGAAATTTGTGGGCAGATGGATCAAGAGAGGATCTAATAATATTCATCTATCCTATTTTCCAGCCCAGAGATTCTTTTCTCCAAGCCCCACACAAAGTGCACAAACAGCACATAGTAGGGATGCAACCTACTCTCACTGACTGAATGGGGGGTTGAGTGCATGGGTATGCAGGGGACAACTTGAGGTAGAGGAATGGTTAGTGTTATTTTAATTTGTACCTTTATTATAATAAGTATGCTTGAATATTGCTTCAAGTTTCACTTTTTCTTTCTTTTTATGTCTTTGGGATTTGATTTCTTTTTTTAACTCAAGGCTTTTTGTATGATAAAGCCATTGATAAATCACATTCTCTTTTTGTTCATGACATTGCTTCAGTTGATTCTCTGGGTTTTCTAAGCACGCAAATCATAGAAAATGAATAATGACAATTTGATTTCCTTTTTCCAAATGTTCTTGTTTCTTCTCATATCTTCTTATTCTTTTCTGTTATTGGACAAGATTCTAAAATAATATTACATGACAATGGTGATTGTGGATATCATCACCCTGGTTCTGGCCCATGATATAAATAATTGTACTTTTTTCAGTAAGCATCATGCTGCCTTTTGGGCTGAGAGACAATATTTTGTTATATTAAAGTAATATCCACCTAGTCTATTTTCTTTTGATTAAGAGAATTTTTAAAAATAAAGTCAAGAGCAGGCATTGATTCTTGGAAAAAGTAAACATAAAATTGCTGTATGACCTGGTAATTCCACTTCTGTATATATATTCAAAAGATCCAAAAGTAAGGACTTAAATAGATACAGCAGCATTATCTGGACAGTTAAAAGGTAGAAGTAACCCAACTCTCTATGAATAGATGAACAAAATATGATATGTATATGTGATGAAATACTATTGTCTTAGAAAGGAAGGATATATTTTGAAGCATGCTACTATATGGATGAACTGTGAAGATATTATATGTACATGAAGTACTTTACTGAGAGTAGTCAAATTAACAGAGGCAGAAATTACAGTGGTGGTTGTTGGGCTTGGGAGCAGAGTGGGTTGTTAATATTTAGTGGGTACTGACTTTCACTTTGGGAAGATGAGAAGGTTCTGGAGATGTACAGCAAGGACGGTTACACTACAATACAAATGTAGCTATTGTCACTGAAATGCATATTTTTAAGTGATTAAAGTAATACATTTTTTGTATATTTCACCACAATAAAAATGGAATGGATATTCAATTTTGTCAAACAGTTTTCAGCAATATAAAAAAGATCGCATGAGTTTTCCCTTTGGTCTGGAAATGGTGAATTAAATTAGTAGATCATCTAACATTGGATCACTTTTACATTTCTCAAATTAAGACAGGCTAGACTCAGAACCTTGTGCTTGCCAGGCAGGCACTGTGCCGCTGAGCTATATCCCCAGCCCTGAGGATTTTTTTAAACTTGAAGTTCATAAATGGAATTGTTCTTTCTTTTTTTGCTCCTCTCTTTTTTCTCCCTTCTTCTCTCCCTTCCTTCTTTTTGTGCATGTTCTTTATGTTCATCTCAAGATTTTTCATTTAATAGGTGCATTATTTTTCTTTTCCTCTGTTTCAAGCTACATTAACATCTTCAAATATTCCAGCTGCATTTCTACTAAGCCAAAAAATTCTGAATGCATTATTCTGTTGCTAAATCACTTTTAATCTATTCTGAATAAAGAGTAGAACTTAAGAAAAGATAGTGAACTTTTCAATAAATGCTCCCTTTTAGAAAATCCAGATGCTAAGTCTTCATCTCATGTTAGTGAATTTCTGAGACATTTGTTGATTACCTAATTGTGCAAGGGACAGTCTCAGGTATGGGGAATAAAAACATGACAGAGACAAATCTTTCATTGGTGGAGAAAGAGGAGTAAATAAGTAACCACTAGCTTGTAAGGTAAGTGCCATGGAAGAACTACACCTGAGGTCCACAGCGAGGAGTCCCCGGGGTCTCCAGGAACCCTTCACTATGGAATCCTCCTCCTCACTTCTCTTGTACAATATAGTCACCCTTGGAGATCACAGGAGATTGATCCCAGAACCTTCCAGGATACCAAAACCTAAGGATGCTTGAGTCCCTTATATAATGTGGTATGTATTTGTGTGATCTGTACCCATACTCCTGTTTAAATTACCTCTATATTATTTTTAGTACCTGATATAATGCTAATGCTGTGTAAATAGCTGTTAAATTGCATTGTTTAGGGAATCAAAGTAAAAAGCCTGTACATGTTTAGTACAGACGCAATATTTTTTTCAAATACCATATCTCCATACTAAGATTGGTTGAATCCATGAATGAGGAACCCACAGATGTGCGGGACTAACTGTATTGCCCATGCTTCTTTCCTACACCCCAAATTGGCCTGTGGCCTCACACGAGAGAGACAACAGCTCTCTTCTACTTCTCCTAGTGTTGTCCCAGGGATGGAAGAACTTCATGTGATGGTTTGTACCTACATGGGGGTCCTGGACTGCCATCTGGTCTACCTAAAGTGTAAGTGCCATGCCCAAGGCATGGGGCCAAACATGAAGAAGTCAAAGAAGGACTGAATCACAGTGTCAAGAAATGAATTTGCCAAGTTCCTGCCATGTCCAGAGAACAGGCTCTGGGCAGGACATGGGGCAAACTGGTGCCCAGCACTTATGAGGAGGACCTAGAAATCCTCAGGAGGTGACCAGTAGCTTGCCTTACTTCTCTAGTGCAGACCTTGGTGCATGAAACAGCTCTTAATGTCTTCTTTAAGGCTTATTCTGTTCTTCAGTCTTTGTCTTTCTGCTACAAGTGTCAACTCATGCCAACTGTTCCAGTGTTAAAGTCATGCTATTTCCTTATGTTTATGCTTGTACTCTGCTTTTGTTCCAGGGAAGACTTGGAGCTCAGTCACTTTAAAATGTCCCCTGGAGTTACATTTTGTAAAATCTTGAGCCCTAGGAAGCTTCTCTGCCAAACTCAGTACTGACTGGAACCCTCTTGAGTCATGGCAACTAGAGGTGTGCCATCTGCTTACATTAAAGTGACACTGAGTGCTGAAAGGACCAATTATTTTCCGCTTTGGACTTTTCCTCCTTAGACATTTGTTTTTTAGAATCTACACCTATAATGATTTTACCTATATCTCATATTGAGCATTTTAACCTAAGTGGAAATGTGAACTTTGAAAATAAATATTATACACAATTCTTTAACAGTGTGTTCTTGGGAAAATACAATACAACTGGCCCTCTAGATCCTTGGATTTCATATCTGCATATTAATCAACTACAAATGGAAAATGTTTGGGAAAAAAATCACATCTGTATTGAATATGTATAGACCTTTTCTCCCTGTTATTATTCCATAAACAATAGACTATAACAATGTTTGCACAAATTTACATTGTATTAGATATTATAAACCACCTAGAGATGATGGAAAGTATATGGAAGCACATTTGTAGGTTATATGCAAATACTAAACCATTTCATATAAGAAACTCGAACATTCAGCAATCCCCCATGTATTCTTAGACTAGACAGCCCATCAAATTCTTTACCAGAGGATTCACTACAATAGTCAGAGATGACTGTGGCTTTTGGAATACCTAGGTTTAGTGTAATTATAAATGTACATAAACTGATGATTCATGAACTCTAAAATTATACATCTGTATTCAATTTCATGTTGAAGTGTTTTTAAATCCTCAGAAAATGATGTTACTAAATGTTTCTGGCTCACTAAATCTTTAATTTTTTAAAAAAATTCTTAATCAAAGGCAAAGACTCATCTAACACCTTCATAGGAAATTTGATGAGTGGAAGGCAAATTTCTTGTAATGTAAATATATCTGTCTGAAGGAATTCAGATAGAATTGCCTTGAATCTTAAACACAATGAATAACCCACCAAATGATCATTGCTGTTTTGTATTTCTTCTATGAAAGGTTAGAAGACAACACATGGATTCACTTAAGATGGAAATAAATGTGACAAAATCACTAGTGGACAGGTTAGGTCATGTGATCTGTCATTATCTCTGCCTCACTGCTTAGCATCCTGACCGTGCAGTTACTCCTGGGGCGCAAGGGTCCTGCTGCAGTCAGAAATTCAGCGAAGCATATTGCCACTGGGTGGCACAATTGGAAGTCTGTAAGGAAGTCTGGCTTTTAATACAGGCCTTTTCCCTCTATCCCAAGGACTCGAATTTATAAACATGAAAGCTGCCGCCCATTGTGATTGCTTTTTCTTTGGGACTGTTTATAAAAGTGAGGAAGTCTGTGGCTTTTCAAAGAGTGTGTATTTCACATTGGAAGTCTTTGTGTTGTTATTCTATATGAAATGAACTGGAGCAGTTTTCTGCGGGGGGGGGTTGTCTTCTTTTTGATCTGATGAATGCAAGTTTTGGAGTGAGAGATTTCTGTTATGAGTTTGTGGACGGAAAAAATGGCTATAGCGTTTATGCTCTCACATTTTCTGTCACTGGAGGTCCAGTGTGGTAGGCATCAGCCAGGTGTGGCTATTTAGATTTAAATTTCAGTGAATTAAGAATTAAGTTTCAGAACAAAGTGCAGAAACAAGCACTTGTCGTCCTAGTTACTTGAGTCTCTAAAGTGAGCAGGTTACTTTAGCCCAGGAGAGCAAGGCCACTCTGGGCAGCATAGTAAGACTCCATTTCAATAAACAGACAACGAAATCAATGAAAAGTTGTACCATCAGTCACACTAGCCACATTTTGATCGTTCAATAGCCTAAAGTATCTAGTAACTACTATATTGTATGATACAGGTATAGAACATTTCTATCCTCGCAGAAACTTCTACCAGAGAGGACCACTGGTATTGTTTCCTTTTTGTCATCAAAGGGATAAATACTGGATGTTTCTGCTCGTACTATATGAAGACCTCTGGAAGTTTTATTTATTTGTATTGATAGTGCAGTTCAGATGTATTATTCGTATTGATAGTGCAATTCAGATGTATACACATTTGCTTAACATACACTCCATGTTAAGTAGATATATTTTGCAATCCTCTGTTTCCAAAATTTCAGAGGTCGGTATCAATGTGTACATGCACATTAGACAATATATTTGATTGACATCAACATTATCTTAAAATTGAATTTGCACATTGCATATAAGAATCATTCCAGAATCTATATCGCCAGGATTTTGAGAGTAAAATTATTCAGTCACTCCAGTATCTCTAGATCTATTTTTAAATTATGTGTTTGCTGTCTTTTTAATCTTGGCATATCTGCTATGCATTTTGTGTTCTACACTCATTTTTCTTTATTTGTTTGTTTTCAACCTTAGGTGTTTCATTTCAGTCATGCAGGGAGGTGGCTCACCTTCCTCAACCTCTGACTCTCCACTGCCTCTTCTGGGAGCACTTGAACAGGACTTCCCACCTGTCGCACACGGTGCCAGTCAGTTCTCAGGCTTTGGCTTCCCTGGAGGATATCACATTTCCACATTGCCTAAATGGGCTGTGAGAAGATAATTGGCTTGTTCAATATTTGTGGCAACACTCAGACATTTTTATTACATTTGTATGTTATCAAGGCAGCTTCATGAAAAATAAAAACTCCAGGAAAGCAGTCTCTTTTCTTGACAGTGTTAGCCCAAATCCAGGTGGCTGGTATTGGAAGGACAGTAGATAGATTCTATTCTATACTTATTTTTTTTCACTTTTATTTTAAAAGTAAAGAAACAAAAACATATTAACAAACAGACACAAAGTAGCATAAGAATAGTACAATCAAAACTGAGTTACAGACAAGGTGCCAGGGAATCAACAATGGTTGTTGCATTACATATTGATAACTTCGAAGTGTGTACTCAGGAAAACAGATTCTATTCTATACTTATTGAACAAGTCTTAGATGCCCACGCCTTGCCTTCTATACAGGGGTACAAAGGTGTATTCAAGACACAGCCCCCAAATAGAAATCAAAACAAAACAGAAGATCAATGGCAAAAAGACATGGCCCCTGCTTTTGAGGAGTTTGCCTATTAGTAGTGAACAAAACCACATTTGAACAGAAACTCTACTGGACATTTAGTTTTGCCAAGAAGATTTGGAATGACAGATAGTCTAGGCTGGAATTGGTTGAGCATTAGTGTGTTTGATTTGCTGCGATGAAACAGATTTCACAAGCTATGTGGGAACCGATCTCTTTATTTTACAAACTCAGCTTGTCTTTCCCTAGCATAGTTATCAAATTTAACTGCACATTAAATTCTCTTGAAGAGTTTTTCAAAAATATCAATATTCAAAGCCAAGTCCTGAGACAGTAGTTCTCAAAGTGTGGTCCACAGACAAACATCTTCTGTGTGACCTGGGAACTTGGTAGAAATGCAGGTTCTCAGGCCCTACTCAGATCTACTTAGACTATGTTGGAAGCACAAGATGCTTACAAAATTTGAGAACCACTGCTCTGGAGATTCTGTTTTGATTGATCTGAAGTATGGTCTAATTTTTGCTCATCTAAAAAGGTTGTCTAGGCGATTCTAATGTGTAGACAGATTTGAGAACCACTGCTTTGGGTGGAAAGTTGTTCCGATTTCCCCTTTGATTGGGAATTGTTCAGGTTTGTATAACATCAGAGTAAGTGTTCTTTCAGCTGTCCTTGGATTATAGTCAAATAGTCTGGAAGAGATTTTCATGCTTTCCTGTACATGGGTGGAAGAATCCATTCACTAGACTGATGCGTGGGAGCAAAGCTTAGAATTGACCCAAAACCATTTGAAGAGAATCCTTACACTGAGGTAGACTAGTGCTACTCAAGCCCTAAGCCTGTACACATTGTCTGGGGATCTTGTTAAATGCAGTTTCTGCAGTCATTATGTTTGGAGTGGGACTGAAATTTTGTGTTTCCAACCAGACCTCAATGACGCTCATGCTATTGGCTCTGGGATTTTGAGTAATGAGTGAGAAATTAAGACTCAGTTTTAACCCTCAATCTACTGAATTTATGTTAGGATTTATGTTTTATGGATCAGGATTTATGTTTTAACAAGATACCTGTTGTCTAACAGTACTTTTTTCTCTAGAAAAAAGAAAGCATTCTAATCTCTAGAAGATGTAGCTTTGCTATAGATTTCAGTTGTGCACAGGTTGGCTTTATATAGCCCAGAACAGAAAGCTGCCAAGGCACAGTGATGTGATGGAGTTTGAGATTCAGGGTGTGGTACCAAAACATGACCTTGAGACAAAAATCTCTAGAGATTTCTACATAGTAAAGTAACTGAGTGAAGTTAGAACTTTGATTTGAGAACCACTTTTTAGAGAGTTTTAAACTGAAGCTGCTTCAGAAAATAAGTGAAGGGTTTGAATGTTTTTAAAAATAAACTCAAAGAATATCTAAATGACCTATGCATCATTAGAAAATTTAATTTCTTTTATAATAAATGTGGTATATTATTTAAGCTAAAAATAATGAAGTGTGAAATTTCACTATCCCCAGAAACCACATTAAAATATTAATTGTCTAGTTTTTAAGTAGCAAATAAAAAAAACTACTTATTTCACATCACATTAAGTATTTCATTAACAGCTTGAGGGTTTTGAGGGAATTTTAGTTTCTACCAAGAAGAAATGCCATTTTGAAGTATTTTAAAAACAAACATTTATGTAATTCTCTTTAGTGAATATTATACATTAAAAATCTGCCTTAGCTTGAATGGTTCATATATATTAAAGTAAAATCTTCAATGTGTTTCAAACTTCAAACTGTAGTGGGTTTTATTATGTTTGTTTTAAAATTATCAAACTACATAGAACACAATTATTTAAATTGTAGGAGTTTAATGTAATGAATTGATACAACTGAGAGTTGGAAGAAATTGTAGATTTTGAATGCAATTCCTTCATTTTATACATGAAGAAACAGAGCCAGCAAGTTTTGATGCCTTTGCAAAGTCCCAGAGAGCCGGGATTATCGTGAAAAGGCTGGTGTTGAGAGAGGCAGACAGAGTCTTCATGATCCTCCTTGCAGTCTGTCAGGCTGCTTGGGCTCCACCTCTGACTTTCCGTGGAGGGCCAGCCCTTTCTCCAGCACAGGAGAAAAAAAAGGCTTTAAAGCACCACTTTTAAAAACCAATGTGGAAAATCACTTTAGGAGAACCGAAAACCACATCTGTTTGGCTTTGGACCCACAAGAATTATGGAAATCACCTCTTCTTTGCCCACCAATTGTGGTGATTAAATTACTGTAAAAATCAAACTTGAGAGAGAATGCTATTTTGCCAGATGATGGCAGAATACAGGGCTGCTCTCCGACCTTCCCAACCCATTTTATTTTTTAAAATTCAGAGCACAGGCCTAAATTGCTAGTCTTAATCTTAGAATTAATTGCAGTTTGTCTAATTCCCAATGTTTGTACAGTATATGTTTAGTAAGGAGATATATTATGAACATTATTTATTTAGATTGGCATTCTTGGCTCTTGAAAATATCATTGTTGACTAGATTAATCCATAAGCCTAATTTTTGAGACCAGGTAAAAATTTAGGCCCTCACTTGCATTTTGGCGCAGTTAACTAAAACCCAATAAAAAAAAAACCAAAGTAACATGCTATTACAGTTTCATTTTACTACAAAAAAGAAGCAATAAAACCTTCTTTTAAAATGCTATAACAATAAATCAAGAGGGAGGTATTAGCCAGCCTTTATCTAGTTAGTGCTCAAGCATTTTAATGTAAAGAGATGATTCTCTTTGGTTTTCTAATTTTGCCAGGTGTAAAAATATACCAACACCCAGTACATGCACACATGCCTTCTGATTAGGTTGTTTGACATAAATATTTGTATGATTGTTGAAGGTGAATAGGAATTGTATATTGTGTTGGAAATTCTATAGGTCAGTAAAAAGAATAGGAATGATGTAAATATCTAGTTTTGCCTTCCTATGGCCAGTTTCTCACTTTCTAAAACCTTATGGACAAGATCCAAAAAACACACACATATTTAACTTAATGTTATTGCAAATGAGAATTTGAGAAATGTGGACCTGATTAATGTTAACTGGACTTTATAATATCTTTGCACAAATATTCAAAAATAAAATTTAAATATATGCAAAGAAAATACCTACTTAATTTACACTGGCAATGAAAGTGAAATGAAATAAATATAGTTTTAGAATAAAAACCAGGCAATCTTGTTAATAAGAGAATAAATGTCTCAAAAGAACAGCTGGGTTTTGATGATTCCTACATTGGCATTCAAAATGCTACAACAGAGCTCAGATGTATAAACGGAGCAGTGTTATTACAGTAATTAATGAAAGCAAGAACAGACATAACGCTTCACCCCGTTTTCTTTATCTTTCAGTAAAAATCATTTAGTAAAAATGTGAGTACAGTCTTAGAGGAAAAAAAAAATGAGGGTCCTGGTAATAATTTTGTGCAAGCAGACATTTTAACTATGCATCAATCTATTATTTAAACAGATAAATATTCATGAGAAAAGAAAATGAACTGGTGTATTTGACTCTGTCCAAATCACGGATTCATGGCACAAGAGGTTATTTAAAATACCCAACAACTAGTATTTGGAAAATTCTCAACTTCACAAATAATCAAAGAAATTATCATTTAAACAAGATGTATTTTCTCCCTATTAAATTGCTCCTCTGCATCTCCCCCTCTCAAATGCTAATACCCAGTTTTGAGGAATGTGGAAGGATGGAAGGGAAAACATTTTCTAGCTTGTTGGGGGAAGTGTTTGTTGACTCTTTTTCTGGAGCACAGATGGACAATAGTAATGGAAAACTTCAAACTTGTTTGTATGTCTTTCACCTAGGAAATCTTTAAGAAGACAATGAGAATCATGTAGAAAGATAAATGGTATTATGTCTAAAAAAGGAAACAACAACTATCACACAACTTAACTTTTTTGTTATAGAAAAAAAGGAAGCAACACAAATGCCTGCTAATTGGAAACTAGCAGATAAGTCATAGAGGCTTTATACCATCTGTGTCATAGCCTACTACATAGTTATTAAATCTCACAGTGTGGAAGAGTCAATGGAATGGGAACAAATATTTCCCTGGTATACTGTTAAGTGGGGAAAAACAGGCTGTAAGACGGTAAATACCCTGTGGGTCTGATTTTGATAAAAACATGTACACATGTGTGGAAGGAAAAGCCTGGAAGGTTTCACACTAAAGCTCATACAGTGATGATTCCTCAGTTGTATGGTGAAGACATCTCTCCCCACTGAGATTTTTCATTGACTCCAAATTTGCAGCATGTTTGTCAAATTTTGTAACTAGGAAACGACTTTTAATGATTTTTTTGAAGTTGTCTTCTTCAGGGCCCGGGTACAACTTATGAAGCTACAAGGTGCCAATCTTATTTTAAACATAGTCTAGGAATATTGAACATTCTTCTTTCAGTGAAGGTTTTCAGCTCTGCCCTGTTAACATTCACATCCACAGCCTCTCTGGCTCTTCTTGGGAAAAAGAACCATCTCTACAATAAGCTTCAGTTAGGACACAATTTGAAATCCACTCCTTAGCTTTCTCATCTGCAATGTTTTATTTCCTTTTTTCTAACTACTTGCTCTCTTTCTCTTTCTTCTTCCTCCCTTCCTGTGCCCTAACCCTCACCCCTACAGCCCTTATCTTTCCTTCCTTCTCTCCACTGTCTTTTCCACCTGCTCTTTGCCTCTGAGCCAGTTCTGGCAGGCAACGCTTCATTTCCTCAGTCTCAGGGCAAATGTCAGAGTAACTCAGTTTCCGGGGGCTGCTAGCTACTCTGTCACTCAGTAGAGCCTGGGAGCTCTTTTTTTTTTTTTTTTAATTTTAGAAACATAAAAGTACAAAAACATATTGACAAACAGACACCCATTATCATAGAAAATAGTACAATCACAACTAATCTATAGACAAGGTGATATGGTCTCAACAGTAGTTGTTGCTTTATCCATTGATATCTTCGAATTGTAGATGTATGGACCCATATACAGACATGCAAATTT
>PVLD010023447.1:0-27370 GCA_004027595.1 Dinomys branickii | reverse complement strand
TGATTTATTTCACTTATGAGTATGGACTCCAGTTTTGTCCACTTGCCTACAAAGTTCCCAAAATTGTCTTTCTTTATAGCTGAATAATATTCCATTGTATAAAAATGCCACAATTTTTTAATCCAGTCTTCTGTGGATGGGCACTTGGGTTGCTTCCACATTTTAGCTATTACAAATTGTGCTGCTATAAACATGGGAGAGCACCCTTATTTCTTCCTCTGTTGTAATTCTTAATGTGGATTTATACTTCTGCTTACTTAATGGGTCTCTACAAAAAAAACAAAAAAAAATGTAATAGTAGGGGCAACAGTCCATAACCACAAAGTAGTTTCTGGCATAGAGTAAATATCTGTGCAATGATTTAAGGTACAATGACTATGAGATATTGAGAACAAGGACTCTTCAGGTGGTGCTCAGTATTACAGAATGTGTCATACACACACACACACATACACACACAGGGCGGTGGGATGGTGAATCTGCTGGGTGGTGCTGGCCTTGTGAGGAGGTATTACTGTAGCCCCTCTGGGTACATTAAAATGTTATTCCACACAGTTTCTCAGGCTTCTGCAAACTAAAAAACCCTTGCTCATAAATACAAGGAATACTTCTAGAAAGATGTGGCAAACTCTTCTAGTAATTTCAAGGGGAGTGGTGAGACAGTTGTCAGAGTAAGAAAAAGTAAGTGTATTAGCGCTAATGTTATTAAAATTTAGGAATGTAAACATTATGTATGGCAAATGTGTACTAAGAAAATTGTTGGAAAGAAATGGCACCCTCAGGACTGAAGAGCAGTAAGCTAGTTACTAGCATACCCTCAATTTCTAATGCTCTTCATTATCCAACGGTTTGGAATTCTATTTTTGCTGAATTAATTACTGTGTTATAAAGTGTTTTGTGACTAATTTTTATATTCCTGTGTTAGAAAATGAATTGTATCTGGCAAGGTCTCTTTTGAGATCAATTTCTGATACATTAAAAAAAAAAAAAAAAAACAAGACATCAGGACCTTTCAATAAAAATTTAGCCCCTGACTAGTGAGATCTGAGGCATAAAATTTTTACAGGAAATTCCAAAGATGTTTCTAAGAACTATTACAAATATTGTTCTAATTAGGTAAAAGTGGAGAAACAATTTAAAATATGATATCCTATCCTTCACGAAGCAGAATTGTTCTGCAGTGCAGTTTACTATTTTCAACTTAATGCTTTCTGGTCAAATTTCAGAGTCTTTCCTTGACCAAATGGTTTCTATCTGCCCAATTGCCTGCAACTAAACCTACTTCTTTGCTTCATTTGTGTGTGAAGGGCACTGCCTTGGACTGAATTTATGTGCCCCTCCCATTTATATGTGGAAATTATAACCTCTAACATGAGACGGTGGAGCTTTTGCAAGGTAATTCAGTCCTGAATGTGATGCACTCGTGAATACATTGGTGACTGTAACTTTGACAAGTGAGAGATTATTCTCTATCTTTCTACTCTCTGCCTGGTGAAGACACAACCAGAAGACAACCATCTGCAAACCAGGAAGCCCTCACCTAAACTAGATCTGCCAGTGCCTTGAGCATGCTGTTCCTACCCTCCAGCACTGTAAGAAAGAAATTTCTGTTGTTTAAATGAACCAGTCTATGGTATTTTGCTATGAAATCTCAAACAGACTAAGACCTACATATATATCTACAGATATACATTTATATCCAGGGAAATTTTAGCATTTGTTGGAGGGAAATAGTTATTTTGCACATCCATTGGAAGGACATGTAGATATCATTCAGAAGTCTTGACCTCTCAGGGGAAGACAATGATCAAAGGAACAAATTAAGTAGAAGACTGGCAAGAATGGTGACAACCACTATAAGGAAGCGACTGTCAAGCCCAACTTGCCCCCTTATAATGGTGTGGTTCAGGAAAGGCAGTGGGATGGACAGACTCATAACTTTTCACACAATTTGTTTCAAGGTACTGGTGAGTGAACCCAGGGCCTTTGCACTGAACTGTCACTCCAGTGCTTTTTTAAGTTTTAATTTCGAGACAGGGTCTTGCTAAGTCAATGAATTTCCCAGGCTACACTTGAACTTGTAATCCTTCATCTGTTTCCCAGATTGCTAGGATTTTAGGCATGTACCAGAATGCCTAGCTTGTTTTTTCAGTAACTATGCCTCATAAGAAAAATTTTTAGTGGTGTGTCCTTGGCTTTACCTTGTTTTGTGTGTTTGTTAATGATTCAGATGGCAACATGTAAAGTATCTATCATAGTGTCACCGAACTGGAACAAATTGTCATAGCTGACTGTGTACACTTGAGTGAGAAACACCCGACTAAATTGGATCTGCATAGTTCTGAGTGGCTGTGGGGATTTGCTGAAGACAGAAGATCTGTTCTAGGGCCACTTGTCATCTGAATGGTATAAAGAGTGAGCAAAGGAGGAAGGCTCGCTTCTGTTTCTTCAGAGGAGATCCAGTCTTCTCCTTCACCTTGAATGTCATCTTCTAGCTTCCAGTGCAGACCCTTCAGCCTTCCACTGCAGATCCTTTGTCTTCATGATATGGACTTTCACGGGACACTACACTGAGCTCTATCTAGGGCTTTGACTGGACCCTCCAGATCTCCACTGCAGACAGACCCTCCATACTCTTTCACACCAAACTCTGTGGGCAGCCACTGTAAACCAATCTTGTAAATTCTTAAGTATTTGTGTATCTTACATTAACTGTTTGTCTACTAAACACTCACTGATACAGTTATTCATCAATAGACTCAAAGTCCAAAAAGTCTAAGTAGGCTGAAATGTGAGAATGAAATTTGCAAATAAAATTTAATAAAGTTAAGCATTCAATTAACTAGCTAGTGTTAACTAAGATTAGATCAAATACATACCCAGTGTATGCCCAGCTTAATAACTTCTCACAGAAGCAGCAAAAATTAAATCAATGAGGAAGCTGCTATGAAAATTAGAACAGTATTAGAACATAATGATACAAGTGTTTTGTCCAAATTGAGGCAGTAATGAGTGCTACCCTTGGTGTTCTGATCATTGCAGAAATATTATGGATGGGAACTGGATGCCCAAATCTCAGGGTTAAATAAGTAGGCATCCAGAGGTGGTGGGGAAAAAAGGATGGTGAGAGATCCTCATAGAGTTCTGCACGTCAGAAACGTGTGCAGGAAAGGAACCTTCAGGAACAAGGGACAGACGTGGTCAGTTCACTAGAAGGGAAATCATGTGGAAGGTAAATATTGCTGTTTTGTCTGCCTCCAGAGAGCAGAGACAGGACTGGGGGAAGTTTCCAACAGTAAGTCTCAGAAAATTTGATTGAAAACAAGAGTGAATGATAAAAGCTGCCCTGGAAAGGTACATCATTCCTTTCCCTGGTGGAGTCTGGGCAGAGGCTGGGTACCCAGCCATCCTGGACATCCCAGCAATGATGCTGCTATGGGAGGGACAGTATGAGCCAATCAACCCTGAGATTTCTTGAGCCTTGACAGTCCTTTGGTTCTACCTAAATAGTTGTGTGATAACTCTGGGGAAGATCTTGCTTGAAATGTGTTTTGTTTGTTTTTGTTTTAAACGTTGAACTAAAATTTATTCTTGTGTTGACTTGAACAATGGAACAGAAGGTGAAAGCACAGCTTTGACTGGGCTGGCATTCTTTACTTAGCACTCAGGTGAGTATGGGACAGTCATCCAGACAGGATGTGTGGACTGTTCTTCAGGGCTCATGCTGAAGCCAGTATCAGGTCTGGCTTGTGATGTTAAGAAGCAGATGCAGAGTTAATGCTGTCTGTGTAAGGTTAAGATTACTTTTCAAGATTAGAGGTGAGCCTGAGCCTACCTATGTGGCAACCTCAGCTCACCACAGAGTAAAGATACTGAGACCGAAACAGCTGGCTCCTCTAGATGTTATGTGGGCCAAATCCTAGTGCTCTTTGAGAAAGGGGCTCACATGAGAGCGTTGCAGACTATGGAAATGTTCAGAAGTTGAAGTCCTTTTCAAAGTTACTTTCATCTTTCCCATCTGTCAATGTTGTAGTTCCTTTGTTACAATATAAATTATAAGATTGAATTTTTAAAAAAATATTAAACCTACATGCATGGGCGATGAAAGGAGGTAAAAGTTTTTATATTTTGTTATATACGTTAACTCTAGGCATCATCATTTGTATGTTAAATTTGGATCTAAGAAAACTCTAAGTAGCATTTTTTTTTTTTGTCTTTTTGAGGCAGGGTTTTACTATGCAGTTCAGACTGGACTAGAACTCACTTTGTAACTCAGGGTGGCCTTGAACTCTTGGCAATTCTCCTGCCTCAGCCTCCTGAGCACTGGAATGACAGACATGCACCCGGCTCTAAGTAGCTTTTGGAGCCAAGTCTTAACCATAAGAACCGGAAGTATGGTTCCAGAATTTGAGACCCAAGGCAGCAGGTGACTTGGGTTGCCAACACCAGAGGGAGGATCTCCTTGCCTTGGACTGCGGCCCTTCCCCTCATTTCCAGAAACATGACTCTGGTTTAAGTCCTCATGTCCCAGCTGGGTTCAGAGCACAGCTCTGTGATATGGGCCTTGTCCTGCTTCCTGCTACCACAGTGATCAACCTTGAAACCTCTTTCAACTGCTTCCCACCTCAGCAAATCCACAGTGTTTCTCTCTGTATGAAATCTAAATCCCTCAGTAGTTGAAAGCCCCTCTAGCAAAAGTTCTACCTTTTCCTTCCAAATGTCCAATTTTGTCCTGTTAATTCCTCCAGCAAAGACAACTTCATTTATTCATTTGCTCATTCATTCACCCAAAGACTCAATGTTTACTCAGTGAGACTCAGGTGCTTGGGTTTTCAATACTTATAACAACTTTAGCTAGAAAAACATAGTATGTAATTTAATAAATGAGAAAATTCAGGTTCAGGAACTTCAGTAACTTGCCCAGAATCACCGACTTCTGTCTGATTATAATTTCGTTCTTCTTCCCACTCTACCACAGTTTCTGTCATTTACAACTCTTTACTATGCTTTTTCTCTGCCCTACGCTGGCCTTAGGGTTAGAAATGACTTGAACGAAACACTGGAATCCTACATAGGGGCAAGTCCTTTAAATTACACAGGGCTTTGTATACACAGATTCTTCTTCATCAGAATAAATCTGGTTGGTTGGGAGAAACAGGCAGAAACGTTTCTGTCTGAGCTTCCCTTGCCTGCGCCTACCATCTTTGCCAAGCTTGTTCTTTATCACTTGAGTTAGCCCCACACCCCTGAAACTGTCCATGTGTCTAGAGTTTCAAATTCTCCCCCATACTTTATTCAGCACACAAAAGGATGCCATACTCAAAGCACAGAGCTAGGTTGAGTTTGGGGCTACAAAACTGAACAAAACTCACTAGGCGTGGTGGCGCACACCTGTAATCCCAGCACTCAGGAGGCTGAGGCAGGAGGATGGACCAGAGTTCGAAGTTAGCTTGGGCTACATAGTGAGACCCTATCTCAAAAATATACAAACACACGAAGAAATGAACACAACTGAGTCAAGTGGAAGAGGTAAACAATGATCTCAGAACAATACAAGAACTGATTACAGTTGGGAGATCATGAGAAAAAAGCACTGGCCCACAGAGAGGGAGGGAGAGAATTATTTTACCTGGGAGCGGAAAGATGGATAAATGATCTTAACTCAGGAACGGGAAGTATGTCCTGTCAGAGAGAAGCATGTGGAAGACGGTGAGGGGTCTCTGGAAGCCATGAGAGTTCAGGTGAACTGGAGACCCCGCCCAGGGAGAGGGCTGTGGGGCCCAGGTGGAATGTGCAGCTCTTGCCAGGACTAGCTTTTGAATTATGGTATGTGGGGACTGAGGACCCGCTGCAAGGCTATGGCCCGGGATTACAACCATGTTTTAGAAAAGATGATGTTATTGACAAAATATTGGGGATATTGACAAAAAAGAAACCAGTTAGGAGGGAAGGTTCCATTTGCCTGTAATCTCCACAAAACAACTGCAAGTTCCCAGGAGGTCATTTTTAGGTCCCCATCCACTGGGCTTCCATGGCCTACTACCTACTGCTCAGTGAGAATAATATGGTGTCTCTGGTCACTGCTGAGAACGCCTTTGTGTTTAACCGCGGAGGCTCCCCGCAAGAAGGACAGGTGGCCCTCCCAGCACACTGCTGCTGTCCGGAGCCCAGGCCCGGTGTGAGGGGTGGCACGTCAGTGTGCGAGCCCGAGCAACAGAAACACAGTACACTTGCTGTGACTAATGCAATCTCAACACCGACCCAGTGCGTTCCAACGCGGCTCTGGGTTTGGCAGACACAGGTAAGATTTGCCTGTAAGGCTGCACCTCGGGTCCTGAAAGGGGAAAGCGATATTTTAATTTTCGGAACATAAAATTTGCTGGTGCTGTATTAGCTGCGGGAACCAAACGCTGCGGGAAATGAAGTAGTGACACAGTAACTCACAAGGTCGCAGTGGTGACTAAGAGAAAAAGGGAATTGCGTGTGTAACTGCAAAAGGGAACGCGGGCAAACGCTGCGATCTTGCCGGGTCGGGGGTCTGCAGGCCGGGGCGCCCGCCCTCCGGCTCGGCCTCTCGGTCGTGCGAGCCGAGGGCGCCCGCTGAGCCCGCTGCGCGGCCCGCCAGGGCCGGGTGCTGGGTCCGGCCGGTCCGAGACGCGGCTGGGCCGCCGGGCGGCGCTCCGGGCGGGGAGGCTCTGGGTCTGCGCGGTGGACTCGACGCTCTCAGCTCCCGGCCTGCGGTCCCACACGGAGGGCAGCACCGGCATTTTCTCCGGACAGCGAGGATGGCAGGCCACCGTAAAAGTGGCAACTTCTTTTCCTTTCTGTATAGCTCAACATTTTCTTTAAACAAAATGTAGAATTTGGCCGCGATGGCCTGACGCTGGAGTCCAAATCTGCACGTTCGTCGTTCCATTCCTGTTTGCTTTTTGGTCTCCCTCTCCTGGTTCCCTTCCCAGGCTTAATCATGGTTTGAAACGGGTGAGGTCTTTTGATGGGTGAGCAGCCCCAATTGCTTGTCTGTTTATTTCTTAATGTGCAACTAATTTGATTTGAATCTCCTCCAGTTTGCAGGCCTTGCTAGCGAACACAAAGGAAGACGGGATATGTTACCCCCTCCCTTTGCTTTTTATAAATGTGGCAGGAGTCGGGAATTGGGAAAGGGATCCATGGTTGTTGTAGGCCAAGAGTCAGAGGAGCAGACTGACTCTCAAGAAAAGGAATCTGTTCTGGAATAAGCTTTCTTGTTTTTTGTGCAAGCTTTCAGGCCTCGGGAAGATGGCACAGCTCTGTTCAGTTTTCTGCTGTTGGAGTTGCCCCTCCAGATCCAAGTTAAAGCGCTAACCCAGGGTGGGTGTGTGCTAAGGCCTGACCATTGCCTAGAGAAGCGCAGCCCTGGTTTTGTGCCTTTTCTGGGGCCCTTTGGCTCCCCTTTATTGGCGGCTGAGAGTCTCTGCACCCAGCCTTCAGTGAATTATTTGGCTCCCTGAGAGCAGCTGTTGACATGGGCGAAGTCTGGGGATGTTTCTGGCTCTGCAATGGGACCTCACCTAGGAGGGTAAAATTCCCACTTTGTTTAGACGCCACAGGGGCAGCAGCCATAGGTTGAATGAGAAAGAGACATAGCTGGGTAAAAGAAAAGTCCTGTCATTATAAAAGTGTCTTTAAGTGCACACATGCTGTTTTTATTTTAAAGGGAAAAAAATAATAAAAATGATATACAATTTCAAAACAAAAGGATAGGAAATTAACAATGGTTATTATATTGCATATTGTTATCTTCAAAGTAGTTGCTCAGATTATGAGGTATATGTATGCAAAATTGATTCAACAATGTAAACCCTAGCTGTTCCTTTTAATGAACTTAGAAACTATTACATTGTACAATTATCTTAGCTATCTTGTGTGTATATACATTTTCCCCCTTTTTTTCTCCTTTACCCCATCCCAGTTCTTTCCTTTTGAGCAGTTGCTTTCCCTTTCACATTATCTGTTCTGCCTTTTGGATTGTATTTATTCTTTCAGTTTCTTACACTAGGGAGAGAGTAAGATGTTTACACATGTGGGTCTGATTTATTTCACTCATGAGAATGGTCTCTAGTTGCATCCATTACCTATAAAAGCCTGCAGATTATCTTTCTTCATAGCTCAGTACCACTCCATTGTATAAAAATGCCACATCTTTTTTTATCAATTCCTCTGTTGATGGGTATATGGGTTGTTTCTAAGATTTAGCTATTACAAATTGTGCTGCTATAAACATGGGTCTACATATATCACTGTGATATGTTTTCAGTTATTCTGGAAAAATACCCAAAGGGGGAATAGCTGGGTCAAATGGGACCTCTAATCCTAGTTTTTCTGAGGAATCTCCACACTGATTTCCACAGTGGTTGTACCAACCTACACTCCTCCCAAAGTGGAGAAGGCTCCTTTTACCCCACAGCCCTGCCAGCATTTGTTGAAATTTTGATGAATACCATTCTTTCTTGGGTGAGATGGAATCTCAGTGTTGTTTTAATGTGCATTTCTCAAATGACCAAAGATGTTGAACATTTTTTCGTATATTTGTTATGTGTATTTCTGTACTTGAGAAGTTTATGTTCATCCCAGATGCCTATTTTTTGATTGGGCCTTTCAGTTTGGGGGGCCTGCTTTTTAAAAATTGCTTTATTTGTTCTAGATAGAAGTTTTTTGTCTGAGGGACAGTTTACTAAGTTTTTTTCCAAGTCTGCGTGTTTTCTTTTCACTTTGTTGGTGATTTCTTTTGATTTGCAAAAACCTTTTAATAAGAGGATCCCAGTTGTTGATTCTTTGAAGTATTTCCTGTGTAGTTTGGTTTTGTTCATGAACTATCTGCCCACTCCTATGTCTCCAAGATTTCTACCTACTTTCTCTTCAAGTAGATTATGTTTCTGTTTTAATGTTCAAATCTTTGATCCAGTTTGACTTGAGTTCAGTGCCTGGTGACAGACATGAGTCTAGTTTTAGTCATCAGCATGTGAAAAACTAGTTTCTCCAGCACCATTTATTAAGGACTATCTTTCTTCCAGTGATCACATTTGGTCCCTTTGTCTAAGGTAAAGTCATTGAGTGTGTTTGCAGCTATGTCTGTATCTTCTAATCTGTTCCATTGATCCTTAGGTCTTTTTTTTTTTTTTTTGTCAGTACCACACTGATTTTATCATATTAGCTTTGCCGTATAATTTCAGGTTGGGGACTGTGATGCCTCCTGCCTTGTCTTTGTTGCTCAGGATTGGCTTTCCTATTCTAGGTCTCTTCTGGTTCCAGATGAATTTTAGGAATGTATTCTGTAGAGCTGTGAGGTATACTAATGGTATTTTGATAGGGATTGCATTCAATTTGTATAACAATTTTGGGAGTATGACCATTTTCACAATATTGATCCTTCCTATCATTGAGCAAGGAATATCATTCCATTTTCTGCAACCCTCTTTGACCTCATTTTTCATAGTACTGTAGCCTGCAATGGGTAGATCTTTTACTTCCTTTCTTAAATTCCTACATTTTTCATTGGTTTGAATGTTACTGTGAAGGGTGCTATTTCCCTAATTTTTTTTTTTTTTTTTTTTTTTTGCGGTACTGGGGATCAAACTCAGGACCCTGCACTTGCTAGGCAGGCGCTTATTCCACTGAGCTATATCCCCAGCCCCTATTTCCCTAATTTCTCAGTGTATTCATTTGTGTACAGAAATGCTATTGATTTTCCAGTGTTGACTTTGTAACCTGCTATGCTACTGAACTTGATTGTTTAATGTAGAAGTCTTTTGGTGGAGTATTGGGGTCTTCTATGTTGAGTATCATGTCATCTGTGAATAATAATTTCATTTTTCATTTCTCAACCTTATTCCTTTTATTTCCCTCTTTTATCTAATTGCTCAGGCTAATGCTTCCAGAACTGTGTTAAATAGTAGTGGAGATAGTGGACATCCTTGTCTTGATCCTGAATTTAGATTGAAAGCTTTCAGTTTTTGTCCATTTCACATGACATTGACTATTGATTTGTCATAGATGGCTTTTATCAGATTGAGGTAAAGACTATCTATTCTGATTTCCCATAGGTTTTTTTTTTTTATCATGAATGACTGTTAGACTTTATCGAAAGCTTTGTCTGCATCTATTGAGATGACCATGTGATTTTTGTCTTTGGCTCTGTTGATATATTGTATTACGTTTATTGATTTGTATATGTTGAACCATTCCTGCATTTCTGGGATGAATTCTACTTGCTCATGGTGTTTAATCTTGATGATTTGCTGTACTGAGTTTGTTAGTATTTTATTGAGTATTTTTGCATCTATGTTCATTAGGGAGACTTGGCCTATATTTCTCTTTTTAGTTTTTTCTCTGATTTTGGTATCAGGGTAATACTTGTCTCCAGGTATGAGTTAGGGGAAATTGCTTCCCTTTCATTTGCATTAAATCGTCTCTAAATTTCTGGTAGAATTCTGCTATAAATCCATGAGGATCTGGGCTTTTCTTTGTTGGTAAGTTTTTTAATTGCATTTTAATTTCATTAACTGACATTCAGTCATCCAGAATTTTTGTATCTTCTTGATTCAACTTTGCTAATTCATATGTTTCTAGGACTCTGTCCATTTCTTCTGTTTTCCATTCTATGAGAGTAAACATTTTCAAAGTAGGTATTATCTTGTGAATTTTTACAGTATCTTTACTGGTTTAACCCTTTACATTCCTTTTTGCATGAAATTCAGTTTTTTCTTTCCTTTTTGGGATAAGTTTGGCTAGGGTTTTAACAACTTTATTTATTCTTTCAAAAAACCAACTCTTTGGTTCATTAATTCTTTCTGTTGTTTTCTTAATCTCGTTTGTATTAACTTCCATCCTGATCTTAATAATTCTCTCCCTTCTTTGGGCTTTGGCTTGACTTGCTCTTCTTTGTCTAAAATCTTGAGGTGCTTCATTAGCTTGTTTATTTGTCTTCATTCTGTTTTCCTGATATGAGACTTCACTGCCATAAATCTCCCTCTGAGGACTGCTTTCATTGTGTCCCAGAGGGTCGGTTAAGGTGTATTTGCATTTTTGTTTGATTGTAGATATTGTTTAATCTCTTCTTTAATTTCATCTGTGACCCATTGTTTGTTCAGGAGGGTATTGTTTAATTTCCATGTGTTTATGGAGGTTTTGAAGTTTCTTTTGTCAATAATTTCTGATTTCATTGCACTATTGTCAAAAATATGCATGGGATACTTTCAGTTCCTTTGCATTTACTTAAGCATGTTCTCTATGCTAGTGTATGGTCTATTTGAAGAAACATTCCATTTACAGTTGAGAAGAATGTATATTCCACTGTCGTTGGGTAGAACACTGTCAGTATCTACTAAGTCCATTTGTTCACAAGTTTGGTTCAGTTCTATAATTTCTTTGTTGACTTTTTGTGTAATCTATCTCTTTGTGACAATAGATTATTAAGGTCCCCTGATATGATTGTGTTATTGCTTATTTCATTTTTATGTCCATTCATATTTGTCTTATATAGTTGGGTCCTCCCATATTTGGTGCACACGTGTTTCTGATTGTTATCTCTTCCTCTTGAAGTTTTCCTTTTAGAAGTATGTAGTGACCTTCTTTATATCTTTTGATCATTCTTGGTTTGAAATTCACATTGTCTGCAAGTAGAATAGCTACCCGTGTTTTTTTCTGGCTCCCTGAAACATGAAGTATTGTTTTCCATCAGTCTCTTGATTTCCTTTTGAGTTAAGTGTGATTCTTCTATACAATATATCATTAGATTTTGTTCCTTGGTCCACTCTGCTAGTTTGTTTCTTTTGATTGGTGAACTGAGGCCATTTACATTCATGGTTATAATTGATATATATCTCCTTATCTTTGTGGTGCTATTTTCTGACTGTTGGTTCCCTACTTTTCTCTGTTTAATTGTTTGCCCTGTTTGTGATGTCTTTTTGTTGTTGCTCTTGAAATTGTGGTCATTCTTTGCCCTTGAAATTGTGGTTATTCTTGTGTCTTTCTAGTATAGCTTTCAGTACTCATTGTAGAGTTGGTTTGGTGATTATGAATGTCTTCAGGTTCTTTTTTGTCATGGAAGTATCTTATTTCTCCATTAATTTTGAAAGATAGTTTTGTAGGTTACATTAATATGAATTAGAAGTCGTTTTCTTTCAGAACTTGAAATATTTTACTCTAAGCACTTCTTGACTTGTTGATTTGTGTTGAGATGTCTGCCATGATTCTGATGGCATTCCTTTATAGATGATCTGGTTTTTTTTCCTCCAACAGCTTTTGATATTCTGTTCTTGTACTTAATTTCTGGGATCTTGATTATTATACATTTAGATGGAGATGTATTTTGGTTATGGCTAGCTGGAGCTCTACATGTCTCGCTTTTCTGTATGTCAGATTCTTTTCCCATACTTGGGAAATTTTCTGCTATTACTTTTGCAAATACAGCTGTGCTGCACTATATCATGGTTCACTTATTGCAACTCCAGTGTACTGCGGGTTTTTAAAAAAAATCTAATTCTGTACCATGGATTTTCACTATATCATGAGATTTTGCAGTATATAGGTATATAATATCTGTGATTTTAATTATTTTGGCTTAGAAATTTAAAACAATATAAAAATACAAAAAATATTAAGACAAATATATTAAAAGAATATTAAATTGAAATAAAATGCAGCATGTATTTCATCAGCAGATGAATACCATACTGTATACAAGGGAAATGCAGTACTCACTACCACTTGCACAAGTTTGCCAATGCAAGATTGTACAGAGCACACTATTGGCTGATGGAATGGAAAGTGACCAACCACAGCACTGTGTTCTGTATCCTGGGTGCTGAGTGGCTCAGTGAACATAGCATCGATCTGTTTGCTCTCCTGCACTGTGCCCATAGGTTCAGCATCTCTCCTTGTCCACTTCACATTGAGTACCTATATAGAATTTTACATGTTTGTAAAATTATGTAAGATTAAGAATGTAGAATGTGTTTAAGAGCATATGAAATGTTTATAAGTGTGTGTGAAAGGTTAGTAAGAGAGTAAGAAAGATTTATAGGAGAGTGAGGAGAGTTTATATGTAATTCCTTAAATATATATAAATAATAAGATAAATATAAGGCCACTACTTCGTGGATTTTCACCTATCATGGGGGTCTCTGTACTGTAATTCCAGCTATAGATGACAATCACGGTAATCATTTTATATCATTTGTGTTGACTTCTGCTTTTTCATTGACACCTATCAGGCTTATATTGTTTTTCTTTGTATCATCTCCCAGTTGTTGAATTGTTATTTCCTGGTTCCTTGTTATTTTTAAGAAATCTTTCCTTTTGTGATCCCATTTTCAAGGACTTAAAGTCAATCTTTGGTTTCTTTAAGCAGTTTTGCCAACTTTCAGTGGAATTTTTAACTTCTTGGTATCTCTTTGAATCTGTTTCATGTGTTTTAATTGTTTCCTACATTGTTCATACCAGGTTTCCATCTTTTTCCCAGGCTCCTCTAGTTTTTTATATGTGTCTTTAGAAACACTGAGCAATTCTTTCATTATGGTTGTCATTTCTTTTCTTACTGGAGACATTATTTCTGATGTGATTTCCTCTATGTCATCATGGTATTGTTTATTTACTTCAGTTGCTATCATTTCAGAAATTTCAGGCATGTGACTTCCATGTTCTTTTATCTCGATATCCCCTGGTCTAGTTCTCAGTGGGCTGGAGGTCTGAGGTCGCATTTTGCTCCTTCATCTTGTCATTTCATATTCCAGAAAATTTTTATTTTGTCTTGTGTGATGATCTTTGTGAATTTTGGTGGTAGGTAGCTATATCACTAGTATCAAGGCCTATCCAGGAAGTCTGTACTTAAGGGATATTGTCTATGTAGAGGAGATTTCTTGGTTTGTGTCTGTTCCAAGATCCTCCTTCCCGATTATTTGACAGTGGGATATTGCTTTCTGTTTGGTTCAGTCCCCAGTCTTTTAGTGCAGGACTGTAAGCTTGCCCATAGTGTTACACAAAGAATACAACTGATTACAACAGATATGACATCCTAGCTACAGTAATTCAATTAGCAATAATGATAACATCAAGCAGAATTTATTAATTGACCAACAGTGGTAACTCTTGGTTTTTAACTTTAGACCATAGGAGAAATGTCTACATTAATACAAGAGAACCAATCATAAATTAGTTTGTATGCAAAGTGTTTCCCCTTGTTAGACCAGATTTATCCTGTGTTGTGCAAATTTAGGGAGGATGATGTGGAAGATAAAGATAACTGGAAAGCAAGTAGAAGCAAGGCTGGAAGACAAAGGACGGTCACAAAAGGTTTGAGTAACTAGAGAAAGCAGTAGCAGTGGAAGAATGAAAACTCCTGGGTACTTCCTTCGTTTGCTGCCTGTCTCGGAGTGTAGAGGGTTGGGCCGTGCACCTCAGTTCTTCTGGACAAACTGTTTTCTGAGTCACTGGTGCTTTCTGCACCTGCTGCCCATCCCCAAGAGTTTTAATAGATGCAGCCAAGCCTTATATGTCTACAATGTAACTATTTTCTTTCTCACTTAAATTCATTGATGGCAAGAGAATGAGAAGTTTTTAAAGGATACAGTGTTCAGTTTGGGATAATGAAAATGTTTTGGAAATGAATACTGGTGGTGGTCACTCAACTTCAAGAATGCATTTAATATCACAGAATGATACTCTTAAACTGGTTAAAATAATAAATTTTTACATCACGTAAATTTTACCACAATAATAAAGAAGGTACTGGGAAGCCTACAAGAAGTTTTCAGTAAAGGAAAAAAAAAAAACAGTCCTCATGTGAATTCATAGTATTTCCTCAGTTTGAAACCATTAATTATCATGGGCACACAATTGCAATTATTACTAGATTATTTATTGATATGTTCAACACAAAATTAAATGTGTATAGTTTTTTAAAAACAAAATGTATAGGATGACATTTTCTATAAATTCATGTACATTATGTATTATTTTACCTATATCACATATGCATATAGTATATAAATGTGCATATACTGCATGCATATGGCTTTTTAGTTTCTTATGGTGAATATATATTAACCCTCCAAAAAATTAAATACCATGTAAACCACATGATGCTTTCATTGTTTACAGAAAGATTCTGTCCTATCATAGTGTAGAAAATTTAACTGTCATCAAAGAAATATGTTTCAGGAAAACCATGTGGACCTCAAGCCTTAGTAGGTTTGCATATTAGAAAGAGAACACTGGTTTCATCATGGTGAGTGGACTACAGTGGAGCAGGACTGGAACAGAGGTGTTGGTTCTGAGGATATGGCTGATCATGATGGGAAGTAAAGCACGTTGCAGCTGAGGCACAGCTAGAAAGCAGGCCTCTTGAAGCACAGGGTTTGATTGTGCAAGGAGAGCAAGAGTGAGAACTATCTATGCTGCATCCTGGTCTTGGCTTTCAGCCATGAGAAAGGGTGTGTCGCTCCTGAAGATAGGGGACAAGTATGAGATGGTTTGAAGGTGGGGCAAAGTGTCAAATTCTGCCTGGTCCTACTGAGTGTGGGTGACTGTACACGTGGAAAACCGGGAAACAGAAAACACACATCTAGAGTCAGCAGCATGGAAGATAACTGAAGTTATAAGTGTGGACCGGATTTCCCAGGAAAAGCGTGAAAGGAGGGTTTTAGTTTTTGCTGAGAATGAAAGGGCAAGAGTCTGATGAAGCCTATGAACTTTTTCTCCAAAAATATCTTCAAAGACACTTGTTAAGCAGATGCATGATATCAGAATTTAGTTGAATACTAGAATAAAGAAAGAGCTCTTCTCAGATGAGAGAGAGAGACTTGACTGTGTTTCAATAGATGAGTAGCAGGACATGATTAGAGAAACAGAAGGAGGAGGAGTTTAACACAAAGACCAAGGTTGTAGAGATTGACAAAGAGAAAGACTCCTTAACAAAGCAAAAAGCTGGAGTCTTAGGCAAAGGTAGGGACAACCCTTTAGGTAAGAAACCAGGAGAAAATATTAGAATATTGGTAAGTTGATGTGTTGCAAGGCTAGAAGTTGGTGGGGTTTTTTTATCAGAGGACTTCTGTGGACTCGGGTCAGCAGGAAGTGAGGTCATGTAATGGGAGTGGACAGAAGCCAGAGGTCTGTGAAATGGAGACTGAGAAGATTAGATAAGAGGAACATTAGATTTCTATACTGTAAAAGCTCAGCTGGATATGGAGACCAGGCATTTATACTGGTATCTTTAAAGATGTTTTTTCTGCAGCAAATCTTGGTATCCTTGGTGCAAGTGAGAGGGCTGTTCAGTTCCCTGAGCACTATAGCTTTACTATAAATTCCAAATAAAGGAGAGTGGTGAGAAGAGGAGATTCAAGAATCTAATAAGAATTGATCATAAAATAACGAACCAGTTACTAAAGCTGTACAGGTATAAAAAGAGATCATAAGGGAATGATAAAGAGGAAAATATCCAGGAATTAGATCACCAAATCTATGTTCAGCCAGCATTTGTTCAGAAATTCATTTTTAATAGGATTTTGTTTTTATTATCAACAAACTCAAGTGTCATGATACAACTACACTATAGATTGGTCATGAATATTTAACCAAGACATTGAAGAAGAATGTCATTTGAAATCAAATTCCCTACCACAACCTTATAACAAAGACAATTCATAAGAATTCCTTTGTCTTTCAGGTACAGAATCAGAATTAGTCAGCGAAACATTTTCTGTTTTCAGAGTTGAGACCAATATTACTTGCACATATAAAGGTTATGGACTGGGCATTAGATAATATTAAAGATTTATAAAAATCTTATATGTGTAATAGTATTGTAATTATGTAGAGTGATGTCCATTTTTTTAGGAGATATCTGCTAACGTGTATTGAAGTCAACTACCAGCTTATCTGGTTTAGACGGGAAAGGTGTAATAAAGAAAATATGGCAAAATGCTAATCATTGGTCAGAATCATGGTTCCAAACAGGGTAAAGGAGGTAATGTTATTTCCCAGGGGATGTTTGGCAATGTTTGCAGACATTCCTGGCCATCCCAAGTGGAGGAGAAGTGTGAATATGACTATACACACAGGTGTGCTTGTGCCCACCTGGATGGAATCCAATAATGCTACCAAATGATCTCCATGTCACAGGACAGCCCCCAACAAAAAATAATCATTTGTCTCAAAATGTTGTAGTGCTTAGGCTAAGAATGTCTGATCTGAGTGGTAGATACACTGATGGTCATGGGGCTAGAGTTGATATTTCAGCTGGCCAAAATATTTAAAAATTATTATTACAGAGAATTTAGATTGAAGCTAAAATATGAGAGGAAAAGAACAGCAATATTCTAACTAGTCCATAATAAATTATTGGTAGTGGTGATCAAATGCTTTGACTGTGACTGTGGTACCCTTAAAAACCCTTGGTGGATGGCTGAAAATTATTGTTCATCATCCTGTAGTCAGTAAATCAAAACAGAATGTTATTATTCCGTACTTGAATTTTTGTGCCAAATGTTTTCCGAGAGAGAAAAGGAAGCAAAAGTAAGGAAAACAGACATTCATAGATCGTTTGCTATGACCCAAGTACTGTGCTAAGCATTCTTTATACGTTATCTTGTCTGGCTTGGAATCAACTATTATAGATTTAAAATTTACTTATGTCACTTAGTAACTAATTTTATTCATTTATTTAATCATTCATTTCTCCATCCTGCAAACCTTTGTTAGACACCTGCTATCTTCCAAACACTGTTCCGGGTTATACGAATGCACAAAGAAATAAGCTATGCTGCTCAGTGTTAGGAAGCATGTGGACTATAAGATGAGATGGCAAACTGACTAGTGCACAATAGGACATGATCCTTTCTAGAGGAACATGACAGGTCCCTATGGGTGAAGGTAGGCACGCAATCAAGTGGATTGGGAAGAGTTCTCAGGCTTGGGGTGGTGAGGCGAATATCAGTTCAAAGGAATGCTGGGATAAGGATGGGGTAAGTGCAGAGTGAACAAGATGTGAATGAATGCAGGGTTTGGAGCCTGAGGGGGAGGTGGGAGGGGCCATCTACACAGAAAGGGCAGCACTTTAAAGACCTGGAAGTGAGTGAAGAAATGGAATTCCTTATAGTGCTCCTTTGCTTGAATATGCGTGTTCAAACCTGTTAAAGCACAGTATGTGCTCCCAAAATCTGATTCAGTGGGCCAGGTGGGATCCAAAAGTTTGCATGTCTCACACCTTCCCAAGTGATACATATACTCCTGATTCAGGAAACCTACTTTGTAGACAATTGCCCTAGAAAAAATACAGATAGTTTGAGCAGGGTTGAAGTTGAAGTCATAATCGAGAGTTAGAACAGCCATGAGCTAAGGCATCTGGGCTGAATGATGGACCCAGTAGGGAAATATAAAGGTGTTGTAGTCACCTGAGTTCTTTAACACATAATCACTCATAGCCCATAGTTTTTCAGTGGAAAATGGGAAACTAATAACTATCAAACTATATCTTAGCATTCCTTTGAGAATAAAGCCAAGCAACATTATGCACTGTGGGAGACCACTGAGAGACCTGTGGTCTGCATCCATCTTGTAAACTACCAGCCATCTTGAGAATTTAGTTTCAGTTTCCATACATGGTCGGTTTCCTGTAGCTTCTATATATGGTCAACTTCCTGTAATTATATAATAGACTTCTATATATGGTCACCTTCCTGTAATGATGTAATATCGCCTGATGCTCTGACCACCCTCGCGTGATGTCTGGACCTCCCTCCGTTGCCTGGTTACCTATTGACGTCAATCCCCATTCCTCCACTGTATATAAACCCGTGACTTCTGCTCAATAAACGAGGCTTGATCAGAGTTTTGTCTTGCCTCCATTTCTCGTGTCTCTTGTCTCATTATCCCGCTCCCCCTCTCTTTAGGAGCCTTCGTTGACTACCCGCGGGCCGGGACAATGCACGTAAATTATGAATCACTGAGTAGGTAGAAGAATTATTAAAGTTCATGCATTTACTGCCAAAAAGAATTTCATGTTTTAGATTACAAAACTGAGGATGGGCCAGCACAGATGGTGCCAGCTAAAGCATCTTAGGCCTGACTCCTGTGCTCTCAGCACGGTACCACCCTCCTCCTCTCCAGTCAAGAGGGAGGATTTTTCAGTACCATAAAAATCCCCCTCTTTCATTTGTCATCCTTACAACATAACCCACATAATCCTTCATCATATAAGCAGCATAAGGGTGAAATAGATCATGATGCTGATTGTCTTAGCACAGAGAGGAAGAAAGCGATCCACAAAGAGGGTGAACACGGAGCACAGCTGAGCAGGGGCAGATGGTAAAGCTGAAGTCAGAGTCAGGCTTAGGAACTCGCTGTTAGGCCCCCAGCCCATAGTGGAGGTCTAAGAACAGGTCCAAAATGGTGTTGCCGGGAAGAAGCTGTACCTTGAGCCAGGTGGCTTGGACAGCAAGTAGAACCCAAGGGTAGAACTGCAAGGGCTCATTCTTGAGACTTCTGTAAAGAAAAGTAATAGTTTGAGGAATTATTATCGTTTTAGTTTTCTTATTACGAATGGAAAGAAATAAAGCTAATTTTTGCCTTTACATTTGCATATCACTTCAGTGTAATTTGCTTTTATTTTCACTTTCTCACCTAATTCTCATGGACAGTATTATCTTTCCACTTTATAAAACGGCTTGCTCAGAATGATACATCCAATCAGTCTTTGGATTCCAAATCTTATACACAAATATTTATGTGAAATGAATGTAATACCTGAATACCTATTTTCAATGAACATGGTAGGTGTATGTTTAGTGTGTGCGTGTGTGTGTGTGTGTGTGTGTACGTGCACACATAGGTATAGATATTTCTGTGCAATCTAGTCAGAGAAAATCATTAGAAATCTAATTATTAGAAAGTATTTTTGGTTGAAATCATACTTAACATAGGATTTAAAATAATGAGAATTTGTGATTTGATGCAGTGAAATAGAATCAGAAAAAGAGTATTTATTTTATCAGATTTTTTTTTCTCTTTGGAGCATGGGATCAAATTCAGACCTTTACACGTTAAGCATGATCTTTACCACTGAGCTACACATCCAGCCCCATGCTTTCTTTTTCAATTAAGAAAACATAGGTTCTGGATCTCGTTGAAATGTTTTCTACAAATAATACACCTACAAGTTATTTGCAAGTAGTTAAGATGGTCGTCAATTTCTCATCATATAAAGGTAATACACATAAAAACCCTGGACTTAACAGAGGATCTGTATTTTTCAACCCACAGTTTGTCTTATTTTGTATTTTAATGATTAACACCCTGCATGGGACCACAACCCTGTGACACTGGGATGGAGTGTGCCATCATCCAGGGGAAGACTGACTGAATTTGCCCAGAGTCACGTGGACAGTTGGGACTCAAGTTTGCTGACTTCCTGGTTTGGTATTTTCACTATGGTTTTGGAGAACCTCAAACAAGAATAAAAAGAAATATGTAATGACATCAAGATGTTTATAATACATTGCCACATGAAAGCAACATATACCTTATGTATCATGAGATTTTATTTTTTTGAGAAAAATAAAAACCATGTGCATTAGGCACAAAAAAGCTGGGAGATGTTAACAGGTCTCATATCTAGATGTGGCTCAATCCCTAGCACTATAAAAAGCAAAAGAGTGCAGGTGAAGAAGGTAGTAGACCCTTAGTCACCTTGGAAGAGTTTTCCTGGTGTGGTTTAGTGAGCCATATATTTAATGATCTTCCCGTAGGAAAAGGAGCAATGAATGTTTATGACATCCTTGGCTGTAGCCCAAAGCCAAGTGCAGTGGGCAGGGCAAATTAGGGCGCAGAGGGCACTGTGTGCTCAGTGTGCACTGCTTGTAATGGTGGGGAAATAAAGAATAATGTCAGTAAAGCCTTTGTGTCCTTTCTTACACAAAGTTCTCCCATTTAAAACTCCTTCAAACTTACTTCTCCCTCCTCTCTAACCACACCCTCTCACTGCCACAAATTTTCTGCCAAGTTGGGTTGTAAACTTACACAAGAGCCTAGCAGTTGACAGAAACCACACTAGGGTTGGTCTTCTTAACAAAGCCCTGAGGAAGTTGCTTGAGGCTCTCTGTGAGGCCGACATCCCTCAGTTCACAGAGGAAAAACCAGCACATGCAAGATAGGGAGGTAAAATGAAAAGGAAATGAAGTTTGACCGTCAGCTGCTCGAGTTCACTTTTCAGAAAACTCGCCCTGCCTTTCATCCTTTACCTGTCCTAGCTAAACCTATCTCCACAACAGACTTTGTTCACTTAGGACATACTTTGGTGTGGGCTGTGCCCAGGGAAATGAGGTATTTATATGTAAGGAAGAGAAAGAAAAATCCCAAGAAACTCTGTAGTGTAAGGTTTGTGTTCAGTATGTGGGGAAATGGGCTGAGCTCTTGTTAAGAAAATTTTGCTATAACAAAATTTGTCTAGGTTCAAATTTAGGTCTTCAACTTATCGGCAGTGTGACCCCTGATGAGTCATTTAATTTCTCTGGCTTCCTTAGCTGTAAAATGAATAAATAATATTAAGTTACCTACTGCATGGTAACCTTGAATCCAAACAACAGCATGGAATCCTATTAGAGAAGCATTTTGCATTGACTGGTAAACAGTAAATTTGTCCTTCCAACCTCTTCTGCCCTGTGTGACTGCCAGACAACCCAGAAAGTCAGGACAGCAGCTGTTATCTCCACCAAACAGGTGACTAAAGTGGGGGGGGGGGGGTCAGAGACTGTAGGTACAAAGCGAATCTGTGTGATCCAACACACAAGACTTCCTTGGTAATAGGTTAATGTTTTCTGTTTAAATTCTTTAATGTTATATCATATGTTGTGCTGTAATTCTTAATGATGTAATTGGAGGAGGGCCATACTCATGTGTTTATGTAACCTCTGTGGCTGTTTTGTTTTGTGCTACATAGGCAGAATTGAGTCATTGTAAGAGATTATATGGCTTGAAAACCCTAAAATACTTAGTATCTGGTTCTTTAAGAAAACTGTTATAACCCCAACTTTAGGGAATTTTTCATATATTAACGTATCACTCCTCCTAACAGTGGCAGTTTTGGAATCCCCACTTCATACTTGAAGAAACTGGAAAAGGTAGACTGACTGCATCAAAGTCAAACTGAGTAAGTGGAGGAGCGCCTGGCTGAGCTCCTGCGTGGTCTGGACCCAGAGCCCATGTTCTTCATCACATTAATGACTGGCTCATCCCACTTCTGTTGGGCTATATATCATTCAGTCAACAAACACTCATACACCAACTATGAGCTTCCAGGCACCATTCTAGGGGTTGCTGATGGTGCAGTCCAAGTTCTTCGGGAGCTCACTTTCTGGTGGTGGAATAAAACAGTTAACAAATAACCAAACAAATGAGCAAGATTGTTTCAGAGAGACAGTAACTATGAGAAACAAGCAAACATACAAACAAACAGGCCACGGTTTCTGGGTGTTGTATCTTATTGGTAGTCCCAGCTATGGGGGAGGCTGAGATAGCAGAATCACTTAAACTGACAAGTTCCAGACCAGCCTGGGTAACAGGAAAACCCTATCTCAATGTTTTTAAATTATTAAAACAGACATAGAGATCAAGGGCAAGGAAGTGGGTTGAGAAAAGTGGTGGGAAAGAAGTTGCCAGGTACTGGATGCACATGTTAAACACCTTTTGACTGTGGTCTCCCAGAGCGAGAACCCTTACACTTCTTACCGCTTTGTCTGCCTGGCAGTTGGCACAGAATGGGCCTTTGAAACCCGCCCGAGCCCAGTGGACCTGTCCTCCCCCGCCTGGATCCAATGGACCTGTCCTCCCCCTGCCCGCCCAATGGCCTTTTACTACTCCTTGATCCACCTCTGCGTTGAAAGATTCACGTGGTTGCTTCTTCCACACCAAGTTACGCACACAGAACAGATGGGATCTCTGACTTAAAATCACCACAGGTTTAGTTCCAAATCCTGCACAGAGGAGAACCTTAGAAGTGACTCCTGAATCATATTTTAGATTCATCTGCCAGCCTAATATCTTTAAAAAATAACCATGTATAGGTTAAAAGTTTGCTTAAACTACATGTGGCCCATAGTTTTCACACCTATCTAAGGTAGGAGGAGGGAGCCACAGTCGTTTGCAGCAGCAGATAATATACTAGTCCAGTGAGCTTCCCTGTGAGTGGCCGTTGGCACTTCCACATGGCTGCTGCATTCGCTGTGCCCTATTCCTGGGGTTGGGACTCCAACCATAGGGTGCAGGAGGTAGGTCAGATGGAATAATCCAACTCCCCAGAGAGGCTACACAAGGAGGGTGATGCACTGGTGGCTGATTGAAAGCTGGTTACAGATTGATTGACACTGTGAATTTACATGAAGCACAACTTCCCAGGAATGATCTGGGTAGAAATACCAACTGCCTGCCGAACCACCCTTTGCAAAGTGAGAGGAAACCAGAGCTGCCATGA
Organism: Dinomys branickii; assembly: GCA_004027595.1. Taxonomy (NCBI): domain Eukaryota; kingdom Metazoa; phylum Chordata; class Mammalia; order Rodentia; family Dinomyidae; genus Dinomys; species Dinomys branickii. Next base: position 3,870 of record PVLD010023447.1, on the reverse strand, counting down.
GGCAGGATGGAAGCAGCAATGATGAAATACCTTGCAGGAACACTCCATAACCCAGGCATTTCCCCTTCTGGCCCCCAGCTTGACCTTGAGCAACGTTTGCAGTTGTCTTAAACAGGCTGACTTCTTGGCACTTGTCTTCTGCAGCAGCTGTGCATGCCAACCCCACCTGGTTCACACAGCCAGAAGCCGAGGCTGGCCAGCGCTGCCAGCTTGCTCCCTCCTGTGGCCCACAGCTGCCTGCCTGGCTTCTCTTGGACCGTCATCTCTCTGGTGCCTTCTTTGGTTTCTCCTCTTTCCCCACTGCTTTACTCTGTCACTGCTCATCTTCACGCCTTTGAAGCTGTGCTGTTGCCTAGAAAACTTTGTTCTTGATATAAAACTTTCTCCAGGAAAAATGATCACAATTCCTGGAGATTTTTATTTTAAAGTGCTGTATGTATTAATTTCCCAGGGCTGTCGTAGCAATTACCACAAACTGGGTGACTTAAAAGAAGAGCAATTTATTCTTGTGCAGTGCTGATGTCTGGGCTCACACTTTCAGCAGGGCTTTCTGCCCTCTGCAGAACGCTTTCTTGCCTCACTCAGCGGCTAGTGGGGGCTAGCAGACCCGGGGTTCTTTGGACTGGAACAGCTTCCCTGAAATCGTTGCCTCCATTGAAATATCACTTTCATCCCTGTATGCATCTGTGTCTCTGTGTTCAAATCTCCCTTCTTTTTCTCTAATGAAAAACACCATTGTGTTTAGGACCCACCTAATCCAGCTTGACCTCTTCTTCACTTCAGAGCAAGGTCACGCTCACAAGTATTAAGATTTAGCACTGAGCATGTCTTTGTCAGGACACCACTGAAGCCACTGCAAATGCTATTAGTTTTATTTAGCAATATGAGGACACATTTGGGCAACAATGTGCTAACAAACAGGCTGAACTTTCAAACCCGTCTACAGTAAGGAAGGGAACGGGTTGATGAGATGGTCTCGGGGAATGTAGGAGAGCTACAGCTGTCATGCAGATAGTTCAACTCAACTTTAGAAGCAACTGCTTGACAGCCCCACCCTTTCTGAGAAAAAAACAGGGCCATGATGGTGACTGTCCTGCTGCTGAGTCTCCTGGTGGAAGGGCAGAGATGAGCAAGGCCTACTGGGCGTGAGGAATTTGGCAGTAGCAGTAGTGTGCTCTGGGTTCTCCTGTCTTTGTCCCACAAGGGTGAGGCCTTCCATCACTCCTCAGAAAGGCAGCAACCGTGGTCCGGAGGGGTGGTGCAGTGGAGGACATAGCAGCTGTTGGGAATAGGCCTGAAAACCTGTTCTCAGAGCCACAAAGGTAGACAGGAAATGCTGTGGATAATTATCCAGGGCCACCTGCAGCACACTGAGGGCTAGGCCTGTGACAGCAGTAACACTGGATCCCCCTGGCTACCAGAAGGAAGAGCATCCTCAAGCCAGGGCTCATTTTTACCATCTCGCCCTGTGCCTTGTTACCTTTGCAGATATTATCATTTTAAGTATCGTGCTTTCCATCTCCAAGACATGACAGCTAATTCAGAATGACTATAAGATGGTAAGTGGCAAGAAGAGATTTAAGCTTGCAGGTTTATGGCACTGAAAAAACTTTTTGTGCCTCCAAAATTCTTCATGCATCTGTCTAATTAAAGAAGAATTATCGTCTCTCCTGCTGTTGAGTATAACCCTTATTGCCTTATTACAGAGTATGAAGATTATAATATGGCCCTCCATGGCATTTTTCATTTCAACTTGTTAAAGTAGAAGAAAATACTTTTTAAACCTGATACGTGTCAAATAAGGTAAAGTAGGTAATAGTAGTAACTGAGTCAAAATATTAGAGGCAAAACAAAACCTTATTGAAGATTTTAGAGGAGATGCTCAGTGAATTAAAGTAACAGTTGAAACAGTGGGGTATTTTAAAGCAGGGTGAATTGAAGAAAGACCAGCTTTTGAGGAATACAAACCTCATTTAGAGTCGCACATAAGGTTGTTCACAGCCAAAAGATCAACATCTGCATGTCTTCTCTTTAAGTTTTCCAAGTCACTACAGATTGTCCAACATGCCTGGATAGGTCAGTCACCATTCAAATAGTGAAGTAAGGGCTCCATTTGGCTGACACCCATTTGCCCACAGGTGGGAGAGGTTGAGCAGACTCCTCCCCATGAAGAAAACAGGAAGTGCTAGGCAGGTAAGATAACTGTAACCACTCTGTGGCTCCTGTCTGTATGTGCACATGCACTCGCACAGATGCTCCTCACATAAACAGGTAACAGAGGACGGGATAATTAATAAGTGAGTTTGTTGAAAGATAATTAAATATGCGTACAAGTAGGGCTCCCAAATGCCTCTGGCAGTTGCAGTCTTAATAATGATAAAATTATGGTAAAAGATACAATTCAAAGTATTACCAAAGAACATCTTGAGGAAAATGAATGAGGGGGGCATGCAAAGAGATGGGGCATTACACTCTGCACTGCTGAAGTTCTGTGTCTTTTGGCATTTTTTGTCAGATGTGTGTATTTATAGATGTTGAAATTGGCTAGTATTAAGTTGAATGAATGCAATTCTGGGCTACATGGTGAGATTAGGAGCCATGTTCAAGCTAAAACAAAAATAGAGAGAAGCTTCCTTGGAATTTGCAATGGTGTTCTTCTTTTAGGAGGTGGAAAGAGTGTTACCTTATGAGCACTTCATCCCCTTGAAATTTTGTCTTGGAGCCAAACTGAAATTGCTCAGCTGCATTTGGTACCCAGGCACCACGGAAGAAGGTGGGTCTTACATGAACAAGAACATGGTGTCTGTGTTTTTGTGGTTGAATTTTGGAACTGGTTTCATATCTTCAATGATCAGGTTTCTTCTGATGCTCCCTGGGACTTTTTTTGCATTAAACAAAAGTTTCCTGGTGCCCTCATAAATTATTGCCTCTCGTTTGTGTCAAGAAATAGGAGTAATGTCATTTAGAGTTGATAAAACGATAAAAAAAGAACTATCCAAAATATCTGAAGATGACATACCAAAAACCAGAAAGGAGCCCTATGAGAGTCCCCAGATGTTTAATCTATTCTGCCTCCTTAGGATCTTCCTTGTTTTCCTTTTGTGCATTAGTTTGGCAAGTGCGAGGTGAATTTTAAGGCATGGCATAGCCTCCCGGCCCACTTCCTCCACATGCTTCTTCAGCAGTTCCACACTGGGGAAGAGCTGATGGCAGCCCATACATTTGAAGCAACCTTGCAGGTCTACGGGCTCTTCTGGGGTTTGGAGGCTGCGCCCTGCATCTGGATCCCAAGGCCCTGATGGCCTCTTGGCCTCTTTGCTCTGCTCCTGGACTTCACTGCTCGAGCTCTCCTCACTACCACTTAAGGTGTCACTTGCATAAAGGAGGCTGAGTTTCAGAAGCAGTGTGCTAGGAATGCTAATTCTTGTCATTCTTATGTGCTTTTGGGGTGGCCCCGAGTCTTCTGCATCCCCTGAAATAGCTGCACCCATTTCCTTTGGGACATGCGTGTAGTAAATATTCATGTTTTGTGTCTTCTCAGAAGATTCCGAGGATGATGATGAGTTACTACCCAAGGAGCAAGGTGAAAGGGAATGGGAATTAGAAAAGAGTTTCTCCCTCTCCATCCTGTCTTGATTGAAAGGCACCTCAGAGGACCCAAGACCTGGAACATAGGAAGGAAATTGATTTCAAGAGTAAGCAGATAAGACGGCCCACAGAATATCTCTGGGAATGCTCCTGTGGGGTGTTACATGTAGTGCGTACTTGGCACGGCAGGAGGAAGTGAGCTCTGGTGCGTCTCCTGAGACAGACTATCTCCGCCCCAGCTCCCCACCCCCACCCCCACCCTCCCAGCCCCAGCCCCCCACC
>PVLD010023446.1:0-27381 GCA_004027595.1 Dinomys branickii | reverse complement strand
CCTGGCAGTCCACTGGGGGCAGCACGGCGACAGGGCAGAGCCCGGCACTCTGCTGGGGGCGAACCTGTGGACTTCACTGGGCCTCTGAATGCACTGTATCGAGGCGAAGGCTGGTGGTTCGCTGGGTAACCCTGCCGACTCAAGCGGACCAACAGCCTTGAGGGCTTGTCAATGGGGGCTGACCATAGTAAACCTGGTTCCCTGCCTATATACTGTCTCTGAGCATGGGTGCTTTTCCACCTCCTGCCATAGCAATTTGTGTACACCCATATTTGTCACAGTATAATTTAAAGCAGCCATATCTCTTCCCAATGTGATAGCCCAAGGGCATAAAAAAACCCAAAAGTACAGTTATTATGAGAGGGAAGATGACTGATTGGGTGGTAGAACAATGGAGATAAGGGTGGAGAACACTGATTAATCGAACGAGCCATCATCTGTGTAACTGAGTAACAAATACGAAGATAACATTATGTAACACAGCATCCAGTGCTAATTCCCTACTATCTTTTCTATAATTTTGTATTTCCTTGTATTGTTTTTGTGTTATTTTGGTTTATATGTCTCCATTCTTTTGTCTTTATTTTATTTTATTTTTTGTGGTACTGGGGATCGAACTCAGGACCCTGCGCTTGCTAGGCAAGCGCTTATTCCACTGAGCTATATCCCCAGCCCTCTTTTGTCTTTAAAATAAAATAAATAAAATAAAATAATGCAGTATTTTGTCCTTAAAAGAAGCAGCAATTACACATAAGGTATACGTGATATAAAGTGAACTGAAGGTCACAACATACAAATAACCTACAAGTCAATCTGCATGACACTAATATTAACTTGATCTAATTATACAAAAAAAAGTACCGTTCATTATGCTCTTGATAAACGAGTCTAGACTTCTCCAGTAGGTATTTTTCAACGTAGGCACTAGAAGAAAAATAAAATTGGTTGATATAAATACTAAAGTTTAATGTAAGATATACACACTTATTTACAGACAGTGCAAAACTATAAAGAACATGCTTTAGATCACTTCAGTATATTTAACGCTATCACTACATTATGGATGCTGTTAGTGCTACCATGTATTAATTCATAAAGGCATGAATCACAGACTGACTAGAGAATGAGACAGGAAAGTAAATGGACTCCACTAAGAAGAGCAAATATACTATAAGCCACAGAAATGAACTTTATGTGAAAGTAGCGAGACACTGCAACATCAAGTGTATTTCTGATACTTCGTTTTATTGTCTAGACTGTGCCTTTCAAGTCTTCAGTATCTCTTATCCACGTGGGAGCAACTAGATAATATCTCATCAGAAAAAGGATTTCTGCTGGGGATATACCTCAGTGGAATAAGCGCTTGCCTAGCAAGCGCAGGGTCCTGAGTTCGATCCCCAGTACCGAGAAAAAAAAAAAAAAAAGAAAAAGGATTTCTATAATCTGAAATCTTAAAATTATAGACTACCAGATCAAGATTACTTACATAGTGCCCTCTGCTTCAAAATTTGAACCTTGAGCTAAATTTCCCCCAAGTCCTCTGCATCACATGCTCTCTACCTCAGACACAAATACAAGCATAACATGCATGCTATCTTCTCAAGCATAACATGCACGCCTGACTGGACTTGCTCTTCCTTTCACTTCTGATTCCTTACTCTATTCCGAATCTCAGGGGTGAATTTCATTCCTGTACTAAAATGAAGTTCAAGTGTGTCTTCTTTGCAAACCCACCATTGCTAGCATCACCAATTAAACTTGTCACTACTGAAATAAGCTACTACCTGCTCAAAATGGAAGAAAGGAATATATAAATACGATGAAATCTCATAATAGCCTGCACAGAAAATGTTACTGCCCTCATTTCATGAAAGAAACTGAGGTTCAAATATACTAAGATTCTACACTAGCAGCAGCAAACTACGATATGAACTGATAAGCTACGATCTGAACCTGAGTCTGTTTTAACTACAGTAGGTCTATCTTTCAGTTGCACCAACATACTACTTTCTGGACATCTCTTTCCTCCTTCCCAGCCTATAAATTATGCTCACTATACTAACATACGCAGAGGAAAACTGACATATCTGGGATTTTTAAGTCATCACAGGAAAAGAAGAAAGGAACAGGTGAAGCAAACACGGCAGACTGTAATCACAGTGGACTCTACGTAGGAGCTCCTTACACTATTTTTTCTCTTCACTTGTGTTTATCTGACTTTTATTATGTGAAATTCTTCTAAAAGTCAGCTTCACAATGTTAGGGAGAGTATAAACACTAGTTTTGGTCACAATCTGACACCCACTGACCACCAATACCATACTGGACAACTGTCAAATTATCTCCTCAAATACATCAAGTACTTACATGATCCCACTCATTTACTATGCCAATTTCTCAACTGGTGATTTCTCGCTTCTGCTTAGCAAATTTTTAATACTCAATATAACACCACCTTTCTTCCTAATGCCTCCAGACACATATTTCAGGCATTCTGCTTATTTTAATGTAGTCAACATATATAATATTACTGTTTGCAAAGAGACAGAGTTTTAAAGACAGTATGTCTACATTTTCTGTTATATACTCAATACAGTGGTTCCTTGATTCATGAACTTAATTCTCGGAAAGATGGCCATGGAGGTGTTCCACACTCAATGCAGAGTTGCAAACAAAAAATTTTGCCTAATGTTTCTGTTTGTAAACCAAACTGCTCACAAATGAAAGCATCCATGAATAAAGGTACCACTATATTTAGCACAGTGCCTGGTAGTGCTCTGCAACTCTTTACTAAATAAGTGAAAGTAAGTAAGAGTTAAAACTGTTTAATATAAATTTGTCACTGTATTAAGATGTTTTCACTCATCATTGATGTGAGAAAGTTTATAGGTAGTCACTTAACACATGAGACCCTGAATTTGCTCCACTAAATGACACATGCCTTCAATCCCAGCACTTGAGAGCCTGAGGCATGAGGATCACCACAAGTTCAGGCCAGCCTGGGCTACCCAGTGAGTTCAAGGCCAGCCTGGACTACATAGCGAGATCCTGTTTCATAAAACTAAAGTATTTTAAAAATTAAGAAGTGAATTAGAAAAAAATTTTTTAAAAGCATAGAAATAAAAAAAAAGTGAAGGCCATGTGTGGTGGTACACACCTATAATCCCAGCATTTGGGAGGTTGAGGCAGTATTGCTGCAAGTTTGAGGCTTTGAGGTCAGGCTCCACTACAAAGTAAGTTTAAGGCCAGCCTGAACCGCATAGACAAACTTGTCTCAAAAAGACCAAAAAAAAAAAAAAAAAGTGAAAACAAACATCTGCCATTTCTAATTCACAAATCTGTCTTGAGAATCAATGAGTAAGGCTGTACTCTGTAAGTTACAAAGCAATATACATGACTTTACCTATTGTCAATCTCTCTAGCAGCGCAATCATAAATACTAAAAAAATACAATCCAACCATGTGACTACATGACATAAAAGTACCAACTCTACCTTGGCAAACAGATTAGCCTTCAGAATCAGGAAAAAAATGATCTATGAAACTCACCATGAAGACAGACTTAATGTCCTTGTTCACTTTAATCAGTTCTAATTTGGGTTCAATGGAGGTGGGGTATAGTTTTGGTCAAACTTTACAATTTAAACACGGAAGTAATAAGACATAAGCATACACTAGCATTTTAAAAGGTATAGCTCAACCCTATTTATTCAGAGGGATGCAAAAACTACAATGAAAATTAGCAAACAGAACACAATCAGCAAATGGTGTGTGCACGTGTACAGACACATGACAGTGTGTATGCACTGAACAAAGAATGAACCTTAACAAAAGTGAGATTTTAACTTTTTCCTGGTAACACAAAATGGTTCAACATTGGGGGAAAAGAGTACAGTATTAATTGATCTCACAGTGAAAACATGTTTATTTCTTTTTTGGGGGGGGTCTTTTTTTGAGACAGGGTCTCACTACACAGTTCAGGCTGATCTTGAAGTCACTTTGTAGCCCAGGCTGGCCTCAAAATCAAAATAATCCTCCTGTCTCAGCCTCCTAAATGCTGGCATTACAGGTATGCGCCACCGCACCCAGCAAAACTTGTTTATTTCTACAGATATCAAAATGGCTTTCAATAAAATTCAATGCCCATTACTGACAAAAACACTCAAGAAAATCAAAATTAATGCTTAACTGGGTCATATAATAAAAGGCCCTAAAGCCAGTATTTTACACACAGTGGAGAAAAGAGAAACGGTAAAGGCATTCATGTAAAGGAATATTAGGTCACTGGTGTGTGTGTATGCATACTTGAGCCCTGGCCCTTCCTCTCTCACTCCTTCACTTCCCAGCTGCTAAGAAGTGAGAAGCTTCGTTCCACCATACACTCCTCACCATGATGTTTTGCCATCACAGGCCTAAAAGCAATGGAACCAATCATGGACTGAAACCTTGAAACCCTTAAGCCAAAATACAACTTTCACCCTCTAAAGAATGGAACCCTAACACGTACTAGAAATACATCAAAGACAGAGAAAAAGGCCAAGGATACAGCTCAGCGGCACAGCACGTGCCTGGCAGGCGTAAGGACCTGAGTTCAATTCCCAGTACCAAAAAATAAAACAAAGCAAAAAGACAAAAAATAATCAGAAATACATACAATGAAAGAAACTAAACAATGTCTTTTTTGTAGATAGGACAATATATCTAGAAGAAGAAAAACAATCATAAAATATAGACAACAAAATTGAGCAAAGTAGATATAAAATTAATATGAAAATAGCTTTCATATATATAAAATGCAATTCAAAAAATCCAGGAGAAAAATCATATTAATAGCACAAAAAATTACAATACAATAAATACTTAAGAAGAATCTCACCAGTTGTGGTGGCACACATCTATAATCCCAATCCTTCGGAGGATGAGGCAGGAGGATCACTGCAAGTTCAAGGCCAGCCTGGGCTACAAAGTAAGCTCAAAGCCAGCCTGAACTGCACAGTGAGACCATCTCAAAAAGACCAAAAGTAACAAAAAAAGGAAGAATCTCAACCAGAAATATTTTTAAAAATTTAAGACAATCCAAAAAAAAAGCACAGAAATGTTAATTATTCCCAAATGATATATAATTTTTTTTTAGAGCAGAATATATTTATTGAGAGAAAGAAAGCTTCTATCCAAGAGAAGGACAGAAGGGGGGCCCGAGTGGGTTACCCCGATATATAATTTTAACATTAATCCAATGAAATCAAGCCATGGAGAAATACAGAAGTTAATGAATACAATCTAAAAAGGCTACACACAGTATGGAACCAACTATATGGTATTCTGCAAAAGGCAAAACTATGGAGATGGTAAAGAGACTATTAGTTGCCAAAGATTAGCAGTAGTAGACTGAATAGGAAGAACACAGGATTTTCAGGACAGTAAAACTATGCTATATGGACCTATACTGGCATGTATCTGTCTTACATTATTTGTCAAAATCCACAGAATTGTATAGGACAAAGAGTGAACCTTAATGCAAATGACATGCTTTATATTAAGAAATATCACTGGGCATAGTGTCACACGGCTGTATATCCCAGCTATCTGGGAGGCTGAGACAGGAGAATCACAACTTAAGACAACTTAGTGAAAGCCTGTCTCAAAAAAAAAAAAATAAAAGGGTTAGGGATGTGGCTCTGTGGAAGAGCAACCCTGGATTCAACTCCCAACACTAAAGTATAAAGCAATCACTCAATTTAATCTCAACACTGACTCATCAATTTTAACAAACTGGTCACACTAACATAAGATATTTATACAAGGGGAAATTAAAGGAAGAGTCTGAAGGGACACAGTGTAAGAACTGAAGGAATATGTACAAGTCCAGTGCAAGATATTTAATATAGGAGAAAAGTGTTGGAGTACAAAGGATAGTTTGAAAGGATATATGGGAACTCTATATTTCCCCCTTATTTTTTGAACCTAAACCTGCTCTAAAAAATGAACCTAAAACTGCTTTAAAAAAGAGTCTATTAAGTTTTTTTTTTTAAGCTATAAAGAATTCTGTTGGCAAAGTCAAGGGACTCTGATCATAGACTATATAAGAATTGTTACTGTAACAAAATTAAATCTCCTAATTATAAAAATAGTTAATATGGATATGTAGAAAATGTGGTTGTTTGGGAAATAAGAGTTAATTAGGTGATCATGGCATATTTTCCAACTTCAAAACCATTCAAACAATGAACCTATGCATAATAGAATACAGAGAAAAGTAAATGCATCAAAGTGTAACAATTAATCTAAGTAAAGGATGCATGAGCATTAGACCAGTCTCACAACTTTTCTGATGTTTGATGTTTTCTAAAAGGGAAAAGAAAAAAAGAATGAAAAAATATATTTAATGCAAACACAAATGTCACACACAGTCTACAGCAGTGATGGCGAACCTTTTAAAGATGATAGCCCAAACCACAACCTAAAACCCACTTATTTAGCACAAAATGCCCACATTGCAATTAAACCTGAATACTGAGACTTAGTTTAGGAAAAAACCTCACACATTAACATCTATTGTCTTAAAAGAAAAAAACAACACGTGTGCCATAGGTTCGCCACCACTGGTCTGCAGCTACAATGCAGGTAACAACAAAAATAAAATATGCTTCACAACCTACTATTAATGCTCAGTTGTAGCACTTACCCAAGTACAGTGCCTGTTTCCTGGTAATTTACTTGAATAAACTTGCCAAAACGACTTGAATTGTTATTATGAGCAGTCTTCGCATTTCCAAAGGCCTGTCAAACAAAGTAAATAATTCTGATCAGTTTCATTAAAAAAAAAAAAACTTTAAAATCCTGCTTAAAGCAGGCATAGTGGTGCACACCTATAACCTCCAGCACTCCAGAGGCAGAGACAGATGGATCGCCATGAGTTGAAGACCAGCCTGGACTACACAATGAGTTCAAGCCTAGCCTGCACTACATAGAGAGACCCTGTCTTAAAAACAGAAACAAACAAAAAACCTGCTTAGGTCAGCTCAAAGAGACAAAATGCAAAACAGTTAATAGGTAATTTACTTATGTTCAGACTCATACTGTTAGCTCAAGTAAAGACCAAATAGAGGCAGGCGTGGCGGCACAGCATGTAATCCTAGGACTCAAGAGGCTGAGGCAGGAAGATACCGGGTCCAAGGCCAGCCTAGATTGTATATAGAAATCCTCTCTCAAAAACAAAACAAGCTGGGTGTGTTGGCACATGCCTATAATCCCATCACTAGGGAGGCTGAGGCAAGAAGACTACTGAGAATTCAAAGTCAGCCTGTCTTACATAATGAGTTCAAGGCCAGCCTGAACTACACTGCAAGACCCTACATAAAAACAAAGTATGTGTGTGGATGTGTGTGTGTACATGTGTATACATACAAATATATATATAAAGTATATTTTACTTTCTACTCTTTAGTGGATTAATTTTAAAAATCTAATGCTTATTTTTATTTTTAAAGAGAATAAAAATTAAAAAATTAAAAATGACATAGAATTTCACTAAACAAGATAGGAATTCAACAATGACTGTTAGATTGCATACTGTTGTCTTCAAATTAGATGTTCACAAGGATTTTTTTCAAATTCCTGAGCCAGAAAAATTTTCTTAATGGGAGTTATACTCATATTTTCTGAAAATACTGCTAAGTTTAAATTAACAAGGGATGGGGAAAAGAACTATAGTAAAACTATATAAATGAATAATTATACTCTATAATTTTAAAACTATATAAATAAACTTTATTTTTTCAAACTTTCATTATTAAAGTACATTTTACCACACCTATCAGAAACACTGTTATATTTATTATGAAAGAATTAAAAGTGATAAACTTCCTAAATCATTACCTATAGTACATACTATGCAAAGGAATAATAACCATCCACAAAATTAATTAATGATATACACATCAATGACCATGTGCTAACATTATATAAAGCAGAAGAAAACAGAAATTGAATATATATTATATAAACCATCTATATTAAATTCTAGATAAGGCAGAACAACAGTAGAAAGGAAGCAGATCAGAGGCTGTTTGGGAATGCAGCTGGGATTGGGAAATGTTCACAAGACAGCCCAAGGGGAGATGAAGCTATTCTGAATCCTGACTACATTATGATACCAACAGCATACCTCACAACTAGAAAAAGCAATCCTAAAATTCATATAGAAAAGGCCCAAAATAGCAAAGCAATCCCGGGTAACAAGAGTAAAGCAGGAGGCATCACAATGCTGGACTTCAAGTTATATTACAAAGCTACAGTAAATGAAATCAGCATGTATTGAACAGAATAGAGGATGTAGAAACAACCCTGGGGATCATTCACCCACTTGGTCTTTGACAATGGGGCCAAAATATATGCTAGAGGAAAGATAGCATCTCTTTAACAAATGATCCTGGGAAAACTAGCTATCTACATGGAAAAGACTAAATCTAGACCCGTATTTCAGACATAAAATCAAAATGGATCGAAGACCTGGATATTATAACAGAAACAATCCACTGGAAGATAAAATAGGTAAAACTTGAAGACATAGGTACAATCTAGGATTTTCTGAATAAAACCAAAATAACATCAAGAATCAAACAGCCAGGCATGGTGACACATGCCTGTAATCTCAGCACTCAGGAGGCTCAGGCAGGAGGATCACTGAAAGTTCAAGACAAGCCTAAGCTACATAGTGAGCTCAAAGCCAGCCCAAACTACATAGCAAGACCCTATCTCAAAAAGACAGAAAAAAAAAGAACCAACAAATAGGATTAAGTCAAATTAAAAACTTCTGCATAGCAAAGGAAACAACCAACAGAATAAAGAGACAACTTCCAGAGTGGGAAATTTTGCCAGGTATTGCTCAGAGGACTAATGAATAGCTAAAATATATAAAGAACTCAAAAAATGAGAGTCCCTCCCAAATAAAAGAACCAATCAAAAAATGGGCAACTGAAACAAATAAACATATCTCAGAAGAGGAAGTAGAAATGCCCAATAAATACATGAAAAAATGTTCAACTTCTCTAGTATGCTAAAAAATACAAATTAAAGATTCCAACCTACCCCAGAAAGAATGGCTATCATCAAGAAATCAAACAAGTGCTAGGAAGGCTGCAGGAAAAGAGCTTTTCTATAGTGCTGGGAGGCATGTACACTAGAACAACCACTATAGAAATCAGCATGGTGATTCCTCAAAAAAACTAAAGCTAATAAAAAATAAACTAAAAAACTAAAACTAGAACTAGAAATCCAGTTCAATCCAGCTATTCCCTACCCTAGGTATCTTCCCACAAGAGCTAAACACATCATATTATAGTGATACATGCATACTCGTGTTTATAGCAGTACAATTCATCATAGCTAAAACTTGCAAGCGGGCTTTGTATGTTGATCAATAGATGACTGAATAAAGAAAATGTGTTTATACACAATAGTATACTACTGTACCACAAAGAAAGACAAATCTTAGTCATTGTTAGGAAAATGAATGTACATTAAAATTGTATTAATAGGAGCTGGGGATATAGCTCAGTGGAATAAGCGCCTGCCTAGCAAGCGCAGGGTCCTGAGTTCAATCCCCAGTACCGCCAAAAAAAAAAAAAAAAAAATTGTATTAATGGAAATAAATCAGATTTATAGACTTAAATATCACATGATTTATTTTATATAGGAAACCCAAAATGTAAATAAAGAGCAAAATAAAAGATAGGTAATATGAAACAGGAAGATGGAGCTTACACAAAAGGCAAGGTGACAAAGGGACAGAGTGGAAGGGATAGGAGGGCAAGGGGATGAAAAAAGAATCAAGATGTGTAATGTACGTGTAACCTGCAACATCAATGTAACCATGATGTACTGAAATGTGTACTAATAAAAATTTAAAAAATTTTAAAGGCGATACATTGAAAATATCAGTAAAACAGTCAAATCTTCAGGTACACAGACCAAAAAACGAGAGGGAGTAAAATAAAGGGGAGAAGTATTCAATTACTAAATTCAAGAATGAAAAAGTAAACATAACACAAAATTTAGAAGACTAAAGGACATAAAGTACATGATAATCTCAACAGATACGGAAAAAACATCTAACAAAAGCAAAACCCTATGAAAGTTAGGGAAGTATCTCCATTTGATTAAGGACATTTATGTAAATACAGTCTGAACTAGGTGTCGGTGGGATACACCTGTAATCCCAGTACTGGGGAGACTGAGACATGAGGACTACAACTCCAAGGGCGGCTTGGGCTGCACAGTGAGTTCAAGGCCAGCCTGCACTGTCAAACCCAATCTCAACCTCCACCCTCAAGAAGATACCAAACAAACATTAGTGAAAGACTGAAATCTTCCTTTCTCCAAAATCAGAAAGATGACGGCTTTCATCATTTCATTCCTATCCAACACTACTCTCTAGTCAGGGAAACTAAAAAATAAAAAAAGAAAGGTAAATGAAAAGAGTAGTACATAGTCTTCTATATAGAAAATATTAACAAATACACAAAAAGATTATTAGAGCAAATGAATCTAACAAGTTAGAAGATACCTAAGCTATATATAAAATACAGTATTTCTAATACCAATAAAAAATGAATACAATAAAGAAAAACTGTACTCTTCCATATAAAACTACTAAAATGCACAAGAATTAAAAAAGAGACACAAGATGTTTACACTGATTATTATGAAATATTGTTGAAATAAACTTTTAAAAACTTAAATACATGCAGAAATACCTTGTGTTCATGAATTACAAGATGCAATGTTGTTAGCATCTACAGAGTCAACACACTATCAAATCTAAACTACCTTTGATGAAATTAACAGCTATTCCTAAAATAAACATAGAAATGCAAGGGACTTGAAATACAAAAATCTTAAAGGAAGAAATTCTGGGGAAAAAAATCATACTTTCCAATTCCAAAACTTACTAAAAAGCTGTACTAGTTAAATAGTATTGCATTAAATAAATATATAACTAGAATAAAACTAAAATTGAGAAATAAGCCCTCACATTTATAATCAACTAATTTTTTACAAGAGACTAAAAAAATTCAGTGAGTACAAAATAGTCTTTTCATACACATGGTTTGGTCAGTTTTCCTGTTACCGAACAACATACCAGACTGCTCACAACACAAAGGGAGAGACACACTTGGCTCCCATTGCAGAGGGCTCATTCCATGGTTTGCCCCAAACCAGAAGCATCATCACAGCACAAGGGTGCAGTGCAGAAATGTGACTCAAATCATGGCAGTGAGAAACAAAACCAGCAAAAACACCAGAAAGGAAGGGCCAGGGAAGTCATACCTCTGTGAACCACCCAGACATACCCATATGTGTGCTTTACTAATACCCTAGGTAGCTCCCAAGCCAATCAAGTTGATAATAACTAAATTCATCTTTCACATCCACATTCCAAAAATGAAGGTGCATCCCCTAAGCACAGCATACACAAAAATTTTTTTGGCTCACATTTCATTTCTTTTTGTTTGCTACCAAAAATCGAACTCAGGACCTTGCGCTTACCAGGCAGGTGCTTGTGCTGCTGACCTATATCCCTGACCCAGCATACACAAAAGTTAGCTGAAAACGAATCCAGGATATAAATGTAAGAGCTAAACTACAAAACTTAAGAAAAATTACAGATGTAAATATTCAAATCTTTGCATTGGCAATGGCTGCCTAAAAATTCAAAAGCACAAACAAGAAGAAAAATAAGTACATTGAATCTGAACAAAATTACAAACTTTTGTGCTTCAAAGGACATTTTCAAGAAAGTAAAAAGACAACCCATGGTGTGTGAAAATATTTGTGTATGATGTATCTGATGACAAGCTGACATCTAAAATGTGTAAAAAATTCTTACAACTGAACAATAAAAAGACAAAGAACCCAATTTTAAAATTACCAAGACGTATGGCCCTGAATCAAGGCCAGCAGTTTTCTGTAGCTGTTGGTTTCAAGCAGGAGCCTGAAGTGGTATTTTTCTATGGTCTGTTGGCCGTTTCAGAACCTTAGAAACGTAATGGTCAATTCATTAGAAAGTAACAAATAACTAAATAAATTTTACGAGAGAACTTCAAGATGGCGACCGGGTAGGCAACAGAGAGAACCTTCTGGAGGAATGCCACTCAGACAAAGGACAGAAGGGAAAGAGGTGGGTATCCTGAACCCAGGAAGGATCTGAAATGGGAATTGAAGCCCTTGGAAAGACTAAGCAAAACCTCTGCGGGAGGAAAGGATCAGCGATCCGCCACGGCGCAGTCGGAGGGAGAGGAGAAGGAGGAAGTCACCGCTCCAAGCACACCCATGGCCCGCGCCCTCGTTCTGGCATTCGCAGCTTCAGCTTCAGAGGCCCACGCTCACGGAAGCCTCCCAACTCGGCCAGAGGAGAGCGGAGTTCCGAGAGCTGGTCCAGGGCTGGAGAGAGGAGGGCGCAGCCAGGAAAGGAGGCAATGGCGGTCGGTAGCAGTTGTCAAACCCAGTGTGAGGATGAGAGGTTGCGACAGCCACTGGGGCAGAGTCCCCACCCTGTAGCAACCTTCCTAATCAGCACCTGGAGAGAATCAATGCAACTAGTACACAGCGCACCACGCCCGGCTCTGCGCCTGCCTCGAGATGGTGGCCCCCTGCCTCTCAGCTGGGTGAGCAGCTACCGGCAGAGAGCAGCGGGGAACCTCAGCGGTGAGCCACTGCAGTTCCCAGGGATCCAGCCGAGGAGCGGACGGGGGCTCCAGCACCACGACAGGAGGGAGATGCAGATGGAGGTGGATCGCGTGGCTCCACGCCTTTCTCACTCCAACATCAGGCAGGAAGCACGAGCTGGGTTGCCAGGGCTCAGCTCCCACTCTGAACTCTCTCTGGGAGCACCTTGAGTCTCGGTGGCTTGAGCAAGCACCGCCTGTTCCTGGCAACAATGGGACAAATCCACGGTCTTCAGGACTCACCCCAAACTATTAATGTGATCACCAAGAGGGTCTCCTTACAGCTTGCACATATGAACCTTGCATGACCCCACGGCTGCTCCGCTGTGGGCCCCGCGGCTGCTCCGCAATGGGCCCCACAGCTGCTCCACTGTGGGCCCTGTGGCTGCTCTGCTGAGGACCCCGCTGAGGGCACCTCACGGACTGGACCCGCCCCCACCTATAGCACAGCGACAGGGTGGAGCTGGGCGGTCCGCTGTAAGCATACGTGCTTTTCCACCTCCGACCATGGCAGTTTGTATACACCCATGTATGTTATAGTATAGTCTGAGGCAGCTATATCTCTTCCCAAGGCGAGAGTCCAGGGGTATAGATAAACCCAGGAGTACAGTTATTATCACAGGGAAGATGACTGACTGAGGGGTAGGGCAACAGAGATGAGGGAGGAGAAAAACTGAATGATCAAATGGGCCATCATCTGTGTAACTGAGTAACAAAGGTGAAGGTAACATTATGGAGGACAGCATCCAGAGCTAATTCCTTCTGTGTTCTCTATAATTCTGTATTTCCTCAATCGTTTTTGTATTAACAGAAGTGAAGATAACTTTATATTATACAGCATCCAGTGCAAATTCCTTACTATCTTCTCTATAATTTGGTATTTCCTTTAATGTTTTTGTGTTAACTAATATGAAGATAACATTATGTAATACAACATCCAGTGGTAATTCCCTACTATATTCTGTACAATTTTGTATTTTCTGTATTGTTTATGGCTTATTCTGATTCATATGTCTCCATTCTTTTGTCTTTAAAATAAAAAAATAGGGCTGGGGATATAGCTCAGTGGAATAAGCGCTTGCCTAGCAAGCGCAGGGTCCTGAGTTCGATCCCCAGTACCGCAAAAAAAATAAAAAATAAAATAAATAAAATAAAATAAAATAAAATAATAAAATAAAATAAAATAAAATTACCAAGACGTGAGGTATGGTGGTATACACATGTAATCCCAGTATCTGAGGCTAAAGCAGGAGGGTATCAAGTTCATCGAGCCTGGCCTACAAAGGAAGCTTAAGACTTAGTCTGAGCTGCATGGTGAGAGACTCTAACTCAAAACCAAAATAAAACAAAACAAAACACTGGCAGAGTATTAAATGCCACTGAAGTCAGCACTCTAAATGGTTAATATGATATGATGGGAATTTCACCTCAAAAAACAAAAAAGATACAGGAAATAAGGAACATATGGGACTAACAAAGAAATACAAGACAGATTCAAAAGAAATTTTCAATAATTTCATAAAACATAAATGGTATAAACACCTCACTTAAAAGCCAGGGTGACTATTTACATTTAAAAATTTGTGTGCATTGGCTCTTTAAAGAAACAAGTAGGAAAAAAGAAAAAAACCCTAATAATACTAGTCAAAATACAGCCTAACGGTGAGCACAGTGGGACACATCCATAATTTCAGCTAATCAAAAGGCTAAGGAAAGAGAAAGAAAGAAAACAATAAGAATGGAAGAAGTTAAATAATCATTATTTGCAGATACACATGATACTGTACACAGAAGGTCCCAAAAACTCCCCTAGGAGACTGCTACATTTAGTAAGAAAATTTAGTAGCATAGCTGGATACAAAATCAACACTCAAAAATCAATAGCCTTCCTGTACACAAATAACTCACTGAGAGAGAAATTAGGGAAACAACACTTTTCACAATAGCATCAAAAAAAAATAAAGTACCTAGGAATTAATATAATGAAGGATGCAAAAGACCTCTACATTGAAAACTACAGTACTCTGTAAAAGGAGATCAAAGAAGTTATCAGAAAATGGAAAGATACCCCTATTCTTGAGTAGAGAGAACCAACACAGTGAAAATGGCCATACTTCTGTATCTGTTATACAGATTTAGAGCAATTCTGATCAAAATTCCAACAGCATATCTCACAGCATAGAGAAAATTATCCTAAAATTCATTTGGAACCAGAAGAAACCTGAACAGTAAAGGCAATTCTGGGCCACAAAGACAAGGCAGGAAGTATCAAAATCCCTCACTTGAAATTATATTACAGAGCTACAGCGATAAAAACAGCTTTGTACTGGCAAAAAAAAAAAAAAACCCAGACCCAAGGATTAATGGAACAAATGAGAAGATGCAAAACGACTCCAGACATGCTCAGTAAACTTATCTTTGACAAACATGTCCAACACATTTACTGGAAGAAAAGATCACCTCTTTAATTAATAGTTCTAGAAAAGCTGGCTTTGCACATACTGAAGATTAAAACTAGACCCATATCTTTCACCACGTGCTAAACCAAGTTCAAAATGGATCAAAAATTTAAATATTAAAACAGAAACATTAAATCTGCTAGAAGATAGAACAGGTAAAACTCTTGAAGACATTGATATAGGCAAAGACTTTAATAAAATCCCAATCTCACAGAACTATCACAACGAACAACTGGGATCTTAATTCAAAATAGCTTTTGCACAGCAAGAGAAACAACCAATAGAATGAAGAGACAACCCACAATGTGAGAAAAAGTGTTTCCCAGCTGTTCCTCAGATAAAGGATTACTACCAAGAACATATAAAGGATTTAAAACAGTAACACCTCTCCAACTTAAAATCCCAATCCAAAAGTGGGCATCTGAGATGAATATACGCTTCTCAGATGAAAACATATAAATGGCAAATAAATATATGAAAACACGTTCAATATCACTGGTCATTCAAGAGATGCAAATTAAAACAACACTGAGATTCTGGCTCACCCCAGAAAGAATGGCCATTATCAAGAAATCAACCAGTAACAAATGCTGGAGTGGTTGTAGGAAAAAGGAACCCTTTTCAACTGTTGGTGGGAGTGTAGACTGCTGTAACCACTGTGGAAATCACTGTGTAGATTCCTCAGAAATCTAGGATTAGAGGTCCCATTCAACCCAGATATTCCCCTTCTGTGTATGTGCCCAGAAGAATTGAAAACATCATACTACAGTGATATATTGTACCCTTGTATACAGAAGTACAATTTGTAATAGTTAAATCTTGGAAACCCAAATGCCCATCAACTGAAGAATGGATAAAAAAGATGTGGTCTTTCCACATAATAAGAGTACTATTCAGCCATGAGGATAAACTTGAGTAGTGAAATGGATGCAGCCTGAGACCATATTCCTAAGTGAAATGAATCACACTCACGTGTAAACATCATACTGTCTCCCTGGTGTGAGTCCAAAAGGTATAACAGATACTGTGAAATGGGAAGAAACAGTTCAAAAGAAGAGAGAAACGGGTTGGGGCAAGGAAAAAGGAAGGAAAAGAAATGCAAAAATATATAATATACAAGATAGTTATACTACTAATTTCTCTTAGTTCATTGAAAAGAAGGTTTGTGCTAATATTGTTTGGACAATTAAATGCCTATATCTTCAACTCTGAGTAACTAATTTAAAGGTAACAATACCCAATGCATTGATCATTGTTACTCTGCTATTATCTTGTTTTGAAATGTGTTTTTTTCTCTTTAAAATAAAGTTTTTTTTAAAAAGGCTAAGGCAGTGAATTCCAAATTCAAGGCCTATACAGACAGCTTTGCAAGATATTACCTCAAAATAAAACTTAAAAAGTTCAATGCAATCCCTATCAAAACATCAATGATTTTCTACGCAGAACTAGAAAATCTAAAACGAAAATGAAAAAGACCCAGAATAGCAAAAGCAATCCTAAATAAAAAGAGCAAGGTAGAAGGCATCACAATATATCTACTTATACTACAAAGCCATTGTAAAAAGAGAAAATCATAGCACTGACATAAAAATATGACATGTAGACCAATGGAACGTAAGAGAGAACACAGGAAAAAACACACCAAACTACAGCCATCTGATTCTGGACAAAGAAGCCAAAAATATAGGTAAAAATGTGCACTCTCCAAGTGACACATGGGGTAAACTGTTAAGTAGTTGACATATTTTTGGATTTTTTGTCCAGAATCATCCCAAGCTCTTACCCAATAAATAAATCCAAAATGGATCAAAGACCTGAAATTTTGAAATACTAAAAAAAAAAAACAAAGGTGGGGGGGCACTTAGAGCTACAAGTACAAGCAAATAGTTCCTGAATACAACTTTAAAAGCCCTGGGAATCTCAGCCAAGAAACAAGAAATGGAACTACATCAAATTTTAAAATTTCTACAAGCAAACAGCAAATGGAATAAAGAGACAGCCTACACAATGGAAGAAAATCCTTGCTAGCTTTTCCCATTCTTCTGACTCTTCTAATAAAGGATTAATATCTACAATATACAAAGAACTCAAAAAAACAACATTAAAAAAAATCAAATAGTCCAGACGTCCAGGAAGATGGTGGAGTGGTGAGAAACAGGAAAAGATCCTATCCAAGGATGTGGTATCCACACAGTGGAATATAGCAATGTGAGGAAGGGAAGAAGAAGGTAAGTGGGTCCCTAGGACCCCGGAAGGATCCGATGTAAGAACTGAAGCCCACAGGAAGAATGAAGAGAAAAACCTCAAGGAAGGAGGTGACAGGCAGCATTTCCTCCCTGAGCCCAGACTCAATGCGTGGGGGGGGGGGGGCCAGCTCAAATTTGCAGACCCACAGTGACTAAGAGGCCTCCACAGAGAAACACAGCACTGCAACAGAGCAGCAGATGAAGCAGACTGCAATGGCTGGTGAGCTATTCGGGTTCGGAGGTGCAAGAAAGGGTGACTGGCCAGGAACCATGTTGGAGAGGGGCCTACTGAGGCCCCTCTGGAACTCAGAGCAACTGCTGGCTCCACCTAGTGACTCCCAGCTGATTTCAAGCTGGGAGGAGAAGGAGTATAGACTGTTGTAGGCAGAATGGGTCTGTTCCAGCCTCACGGCCAGAAACCACCCTGAACTTCAGTGGAAATAAAGTTGCAGGCTTGCTGGTATTGTCCACTAACCCCACCTTAAAGCTACCACTGGTTTGGTGGGATTGATTAATACAGATCTGGACTCTGCCTGCCTGCACTGTCTACCAGTGACAGCAGAGACACACCAGGAAGTAAATATTTTTTTTCTTTTCCTCTTGGTGTTTTATTTTGTTTTTTTCTTGTTTTTATATGAGTGCAAACATGGTTTCTAGTTTTTTGTTGTTGTTTTTGCTGGTGTCCTGTTCTGTTTTTATATCTTCCTTTAGTCTTTCCCTCCTGTCTTCTGCACCAGTTTCCCAAAGATTGCATGATCCTACTTTGCACTCCACACTTGTTTCTAATTTCTTCTTCTTCTTTTACTGCTGTACTATTCCCCTAACATCTTTTCAAGTTTCTTCCCTGAGGGGAATATTGCCATAATTAGGGCTTATTTACTGCATACAATTTTCCAGTTTGTTTTAGATTTTGTTAAATAACTACCAGGCTAGTTTATATGGTTAAAGGTGGCAAATTAATAGGTACCTGTTTGTCATTTTCTAAGCTGTATTTGATGCTGTTGTTATTGCTGACTGTACCACTTTAGCCAAAGTAACACAACTATTTTAACCAGTTATTCTTCCACATATACCAAGACTGAGGTTGCCTAAGGTTCATAAATAATACTATAGGCCAGTGCCAAAGAACCAGGGGCTGGGCCAAATGGCACCAAGTTCTCATCATCAATAAGTTGAAAAGGCAGGATCTTGTAACACTCAAAACCCAAAATCCAGCTACACCTAGAAGGTACCTCCAAGAAGTAGTCATTTCCTAAGAATTCTTAAAACTACATACATAGGTAATTTACAAGCAACAACCCAAGCATTAAAATATAGAAAATGAGAAGGCACTTAAACAAGATGCAACCCTAGATGTCCAGCTCACCAAACACAAACCCACAATATAATGAGGTAAAATAATCCAAAATCCACCTACCTGCACTCTTTGAAGAGGTAACATCAGAAGTAACAAAGCAAATGAATGAAGCTCTAGAAAAAAAATCAAATAAAAAGTAATTTCTCAGATAACTACAGAGGTGGTGACCATAATGAAAGATATACTTAGTGACACTAGAGGAGATAAAGATTTAAAAAAAGAGCAGTTTAGGAAAATGGTAGAAATAATGAATGCCTAACATAGGAAAGAAATGGAATCCATAAAACAAATTCAAACTTATATCCAGGAGATTAGAAATACCACTGAAAATATATGCAGCAGAATGAGGCAATGTGAAGACAGAACCTCAGATATAGATGACAGAATTGCAGTTAGCACTCATGAAAAGAAGTATTTCTTTAAAATATCAAGGGACCACAAGAAATCAAGCTACCAGCTGAAAAATAATATAAGATTGATCTCAGTCAATATAAGAGGCAGGGATAGCACAAATGACATAAAAAACCGGTTCATGGCCAGAGATACAGCTCAGCAGCACAGCACCTATCTGGCAAGAGCAAGGTCCTGAGTTTAATTCCCAGTACAAAAAAGAAAAAACCCATTCACAGATGTCATGGCAGAAAATTTCCCTGACAGGGTAAAAGAATTTGACACACAGTTAAGTGAGGCATACAGAATTCTAATTAGCCATGACAAAAAAAAAACTACACCAAGGCATATAATAGTCAAGATTCCAGAATTTGAACCCAAGAACAGAATACTAAAACCTGTTAGAGGAAAAAAAAAAAACAAATCACCTATAAAGTAAAGCTCATTAGAATCACAGCAGCCTTTTCAACACAAAGCCTCAAAATTAAGAACACCTTTAAAAAAAAAAAAATTCAACCCAGATCGATGTACCTTGCAAAACCATCTTTCAAAACTGATGTAGAAATAAGATACTTCCATAACAAAGAACACCTGACGAAATTCATGACCACCAAACCAACACTCCAAAATGTTGCAAAGGACATTGTAGAAAAAGAGGTAACAAGGATTACAACTCCATGAACCCAATAGAATTAATCCACGATGCAAGGCAAATAATTTAACAGAGAGAAAAAAAAGGAAGCTAGCAACAGGAAAATAACGTGAGAAGGGTAAGTCAATATCAGTTATAACCATCAATGTTAATGGTCTTAACGCACCAATCAAAAAAACAGCGTTAGAAAGGATCAAGAAGATCCAACAATATGTTGCATACAAGAAACACATTTAATTAAAAATGAAATTCATAGACTGAAAAGTCAAAGGATGGAAAACAATACTCCATGCAACAGGAATCTAGAAAAAGCAAGGGTATCTATTGTATTTGCAGAGAAAGACTACAAGCCAAAACTGATTAAGAGACACAAAGTCACTATATTCTAGTAAAGGGAACAATCCAGAAGGAAAAGTTAACAATCGTAAATATATATGCAACAAATACCAGGGCACCCAACTATATAAAACGTATTAATGAACATGAAAAATCAAATAAGCACTAACATAAATATAAACACTGTCACAAACAAATTGACTAGAAAAGGGGCTGGGGATATAGCTCAGTGGAATAAGCGCTTGCCTAGCAAGCGCAGGGTCCTGAGTTCGATCCCCAGTACCGCAAAAAAAAAAAAAAAAATACAAATTGACTAGAAAAAAATTAATAATGCAATATTAGAATTGAACCAAACTTTTGAACAAATGGACTTAGTAGATATCTACAGAGTGCTTCACCCCACAACATCAGAATACACATTCTTCTCAGCTGCACACAGAATATTCTCCAGAATGACTACATACTAGCTCATAGAGCATGCTAAAGTAAATGTAAAGAAACTGAAATTATTCCATGGATATTATTAGATCATAGTGCAATGATATTGGAAATCACTGACAAAAGAAACCATAAGAACTTCATAAACACATGGAAATTAAGTAACACCCTCCTAAAAAACCAACGGATAACATATGAAATTAAAGAATTAATTAAGACAGTTTCTACAATTAAATAATGCCAATACAACATACTGGAACTTATGACACAATGAAAGCAATCCTACAAGGGAAATTTATACCAGTGAATACCCATATTAGAAAAAGAGTGAGCTCAAATAAACAACTTAATATTACCTCAAGCATCCAGAAAAAGAGGAACAAGTCAAGCCCAAAGCACATAGGGAGGAAATTATAAAGAGAAGAAATTTATGCAGTGCAGACTAACAAAATACAAAGAATCAATGAATCAGAGTTGGTTCTTTAAAAGATTAAATAAAATCAACAAACTCTTAGCCAAACTTATCAAAAAGGGAATGAAAAGACTCAAATTTATATGATTAGGAATGAAAAGGGTGAAATCACAACAGATTCTGCAG
The DNA here is from genome assembly GCA_004027595.1 of Dinomys branickii. Taxonomy (NCBI): domain Eukaryota; kingdom Metazoa; phylum Chordata; class Mammalia; order Rodentia; family Dinomyidae; genus Dinomys; species Dinomys branickii. Next base: position 6,177 of record PVLD010023446.1, on the reverse strand, counting down.
AAATCCAGAAGACCACCTATACCTACTTTAAGAACCCATATTCTGTATGTTGGAAAATGCAGATGAAATGGACAGATTCCTAGATATGTATAAATTACCAAAGCTGAACCAAGAAGATATAAAACTTCTAAATAAAGCAGTATCTATGAATGAAACTGAAGATATAATTTTAAAACCTACCGACAAAGAAATGCCCAGGCACTAATGAATTTAATGCTGAATTCTACAAGAAATTTAGAGAAGACCTAATACTGCTGCTTCTCAAACTCTTTAGCGAAATTAAAAGGGAAACAAGCATTACCCTGATACAAAAACCCAACAAGAAAGGATCCACAGAAGCACCCAACCAAGAAAAAGAACTCAGTAGGCTAATCTCACTAATGAACATAGATGGATGCAAAAATTCTCAATAAGATATGGCAAACAAAATGCAGCAAATCATCAAGAAGATTATACACAATGACCAAGTAGGATTCATCCCAGGGATGCAGGGATGGTTCAACATACACAAGTCAATAAATGTAATACCCCACACCATATTAACAGAGCCAAGAACAAAAACTGTAGGATCATCTCAATAGATGCAGAAAAAGTGACAATGGCCAACACATATAAAAACCCTACAGAAAATCAGAACAGATGATCTTTTCCTCAATCTGGTAAGAGCCATCTGTGACAAACCAAGAGCCAACATCACACTAAATGGACAAAAACTGAAAAGTTTCACTCTAAAATTAGGAACAAGACAAGGATGCCCACTGTTACCACTCTTAATTCAATGTAGTTCTTGAAACATTAGCCAGAGCTGTTAGACAAGAGAAAGAAATAAAAGGGATAGGATAGGAAAGGAAGAAGTTAAATCATCCTTATTTGCAGATGGTGTGATACTCTACACAGAAGACCCCAAAAACTTCACCAAAAGAATTCCAGAGTCAAAATTGTTATACAGATTTAATGCAATCCCAATCAAAATTCCAACAGCATATCTCATAGAATTAGAGAAAACAATCCTAAAATTCATTTGGAAGCAGAAGAGACAGAATAGTAAAGACAATTTTGGGGAACAAAGGCAAGGCGGGAAACATCACAATATCTGATTTGAAATTATACTACAAAGCTACTGTGATAAAAACAGCTGGTACTGGCAAAAAAGAAAACCCACACCCAAAAAACAGACCTGAGGATCAAAGGAACAGATTGGAAGATGCAAAAAGAACTCCAGACATACTTAGCTACCTTATCTCTGGCAAAGATGCCAAAACCTTCACTGGAAGAAACATAACCTCTTTAATAAATGTGCTGGGAAAACTGGCTTCCCACATGCCGAAAACTAAAAGCAGACCCTTATCTGTCACCATGCAGTAAATTAAATTCAAAAGGCATCAAAGATCTAAATGTTAAAACAGAAACATTAAATCTGCTAGAGGACAGAATAAGGAGAACTCTTGAAGACAGTGTGGGCAAAGATTTTATGAACAACACCCTAATCACACAGGAACTATCACAAAGAATCAACAACTGGGATCTGCTATTATTAAAAAGCTTTTACATAACAAGAGAAACCACCCAACAGTGAAGAGACAACCCTAAGTGTGGGAAAAAAAATTTCTGTCACCTGTTCCTCAAACAAAAGACTAACATCTGAACTATATAAAGAACTCAAAAAAAAAAAAAAAATCAGAACTCCCAAATTTAAAACCCAATGCCAAAACAGGCATCTGAAAGAGAAACTTCTCAGATGAAAAAGAAGAAACAGCAAATAAATCAAATGTTCAGCATCACTGGTCATTCAAGAAATGCAAACTAAAACAATACTGAGAAAGATTGCTATTATCAACAAATGAATAACCCAGGGCTGTGTGGGAAAAGGAACCCTTCTCCACTGTTGTGGGGAGTATAGACTGGTGCAACCACTGTGGAAATCAGTGTTAAGATTCATCAAAACACTAGGACTAGAGGTTCCATTCAACCCAGTTATTCCCCTTCTTGGTATCCTCCCTAAAGAATTAAGAATGTCCTATAGCAATATATGCACCCCCATGTTTTTATCAGCATAGCTTGTAATAGCTACATCTTGGAAACAACCCCTAATGCCTATCAACTGATGAATGAATAAAAATGTGTGAATCTGTTTTACAATGGAGTATGTCTCTGCCATAAAGAATAAGCTTGAGATATTTCTAGCTAAACAGATGCACCTTGAGACCATTCTCTTAAAGTGAAATAAATCAGACACACATACATAAATACCACCATTGTTTCTCTGGTGTGAGACACAAAGTGTAAATAAGTACCAAATTATGTAATAGGTACCGTGAAATAGGAAGAAAATGTTCAAATGAAGAGGGGAACTCAGGAGAGGGAAGGAGGAGGGGAGGGGGGAAAGTAAAGAAGGGAAAAGAAAAAAATGAGAAAAGAAAAAAATGGAAGCAAAATTTTTGTAAATAAGGAGGGGAAGAGAGACCGAAGGGAGGGTAGAGGAATGGGAGAAAAAGAATCAAGTTATATCCCGTACAGGTACAAATTCCTTATGATGAATGTGATCATTATATATACCTAAAATGTCAAGAAACTTCATCAATAAAAAATTCAAATAGCCCAATCAGTAAATGTGCAAAAGAACTGAGTAGACATCTCTCAAAGTAAGTACATGAAAAAATGTCCAACACGTTTAGTCATCAGGGATATACAAATCTTAATTTTAAAACTACACTGAGATTCCATTTTGCCCCAGTCAGAATGGCTATCACAACAATACCAAAAAACCAATACATTGTGATGAGGATACAAGGAAAAAGAACCTCCCTAAAACACTAATGTGAATGTAAGTTAATACAACCACTATGAAGTTTCTCAAAAAACTAAAAACAAAGCTAACATCTGATTCAGGAATACTACTGCTCCTTGGTATGTATATATATCCAGTTATAGCTCTCCTGGGTAAAGTATTCTTGAAAGAATTAATGATATCATACTACAGTGATACGGTTTCTAGCAGTGCAATTCACAACAGGTAAGCTGTAGAAACAGCCTATATCCAGGTAAAGAAAATGTAAGGTATCTATACATGATGGAGTATTATTAACCATATAGAAGAACGACATCATGCCATTTTCAGGATGGATTTTGAGAGTGTATGTTAAATGAAGTAAGTAAGACACAGAAAATTAAATATTTTTTACAAAATGGAAGAGGATCAAGAGATAAAGGGTGAAAAAAGAATTAAGATGTATTATGTACATGTATCAATCCCATATGAGGAACATAATCATAATACAGCAAACGTACTAATAAAAATTAAAACTTTTAAAAAAGAAAGTTTTACCTTTCCAAGACATAGTTTCTGTTATATGAGAAACACAAAATATAAATTAAAGTGTAAAATAGAGGGCAGCTGGTAAGAAGCAGCAGCAGCAGACTTTTAGAAATGGGAAAGAGATTAGAGAAAGGGGCGGGGGAGAGTAGAAAATGGGAGTCAAAGGACCTTAAATGATCAAGAAATTATATACAGGAAAGTATATATGCATCAATTCCCCAAAAAGAATATAAATATTTAGTAATTTTAAAGCAGGGGTATTAGACACACAAGCTCAGTGGTAGGGTGCCCTTGGCTACTGATCACCCAGAAAACAAACAAACAAAAAACTTACCAACCAAGTAATACTATCTTTTCCTTTCAGGTCCGAAACAAAAATTATATTCTCTTTCCTCTTTCTCTTTTAATTAACAAATAAAAATTGTAAATATTTATGACATTGTCTTGCTTACTTTTCCCTCCTTGCTGAGACAAAATACTCAATGCCCAAAATTAAGGATGCAAAGGTTTGTTTAGTTTACAGTTTGTAGAGATTTCAGTCCATAATCAGCTGGCTCTGGGACACAGTGGCAGGGCACAGGAGCATCACTTTAAGGCAGCACAAGAAAGCAAAAGTAACAAGAGCAAAAAGGAGCGGGGGGGCGGGGGGGGGACAAGCCTCCTTTCCTCCCTTGTATCGGAGGCAGACTACCCTCCGCCAAGGGGCATGCGACAGTCACACAGTCTCCATGCCCTCCTCTTGCACAGGCTCAAGATGAATACAAGGACGGACCCTGGCCACGGCTCAGTCACTTAGTTAACCTTCTAAACTCAAATCCACACAATGAACAACATCCCAGGTAAAGGCATGTCCTTTTCACCCCAGGATGTAGAACTACTGAGTCACTTAACCAATCCTCTAGACTCAAGTTGACAAAATGTATCAACCATAAACAGGCATACAACATGATGTTTCCCTATCTGTACACTGTGGAATGGCTAAATCAGGTTATTTTTGTATGCAGTGCCTCATACTCTTATCATTTATTTACAGTAAGAACATAAACTTACTGTTAGACACTTTCAAGTATACAATATACTGATGAACTTATTCATCTTGTCTAACTAAAATTTTGTGCTCTTTGACTAACATACCTCCAATCCCCTTAATTCATAGTCTTTCATAACTACTACAGTGATACCTCAGTTTATAAATGCTGTCATTTGCGAACAAGACTTTTAGACAAATTTTGTTTTTGTTTGTAAACTCTACATCAGGTAACAAACATGATCATAGCCACCTTTCCCACACAGACACAAATGTAGCCATCTTTTCCAAAATTATGAAACAAATTAAGTTCCAGAACCAAGGTACCATTGTGTATCACTGTTTGTATGCATTTGACATTTTTAAATTCCATATGTAAGTAAAACCATGCATTTGTCTTCTTATATGTATTCTCTTTTCAACATTCCATTATAACTTCTAAAACATGCACAACTATATTCTCTGAATTTTATGTAAGTAAATTGTTAAGCATTTCAATTCCAGATACATATTAAGGCTAAAGATACAAAAATATATCTAGCAAGAATATTTTCTCCAACTACCTGCGCTTCTACAAGTGCTGTCTACTTTTCTATCACAAATGACTGGAAGAAACGCCTTCAAAAATATTACTACTATCACAATTTTCCACACTACCTTTCCTGTTCTGCCATCTTTTTTCCTTTGTATGTAAAAATGATGTCTACCTGACTAAGTTGTATTTCATGATTTCACATCAGATCACTTTTAAGATATATTTAAAAATAAGAAAAGTATTGTCTATGCACTTACCTCAAGTACTGGTCCAGCTCCAAGAATAATTTGTTCTACTCCACTGGCAAATCCTTTCTGACTGAGGGCAGTAAGGTGGTGAATAAGAAAGTTTGTGCTCTGAGTTTTCCCAGAACCACTCTCTCCTGAAATCACAATGCACTGATTCTTTTTGCGCTGAAGCATTGCATGGTAAGCTACATCAGCCACAGCATATATATGGGGCTCAAGTTTTCCCAACTGATGGTTATCATACATTTTGACATATTTGGGGTTATAAATAGGAAGAAATTTGAATGGGTTAATAACTATTAGAATACTGCCAACGTAAGTATAAATTTTCTCATGCTTAAAACGATTTCGCAGGTTTTCTAAGAGTGTTTTCTCATTCAAATCGGGTAAGCTACATAAATCATCAAAGTCTTTCTGCTGAGGCTGTGGAAGAAAACCCCGTTCCATCATCCTGCGACGTTCTTCCGTTACCCGTAGCCATGACTGAAGGCTCCCATAATGGATAGATCCATCAAGGTTTTTTTCTCTCAGAAGGAAACGGTAGTCCTCTCCACTTGAACGATTTTCCAGAGCCATTCGGGGCCACAACATCATCCGCTGAACTGGACAGTCCGTTGGATTCAGTATCCATTCTTCTCCACCAAATTCCTTCACCTCTGCTAAGACGTAACATTTCGTTTTGTCCAGATTAAATCTGTTTATAAGACAGTCAATCACCTCAGCAGCTGTGGAGTTTTTTCTGGCAGGAACTGGACAATAGATTGTTCCTTCTGAAATTGTCCCAGGATATATACGTAATGTATGTTCATTATCCTCAAAGCGTCGTCTTCCTCCATCACTTATATTCATATTGGACCCTGTCCCATCAGCATGGACAGTATGTATCCGAGATCAAACCAACCATTTTCTTGGCAAAAGAACTGTAAGATAAAAAATGTGAAACATTTACAAGTCACATTATACACTCCTTTCTGAGACTCAGGAAAGGCTTAACAAAATGCCAATTCTATCTTTTAGAACAAAAATCCTAACTCTTACTAGATTAAAAAAG
>PVLD010023445.1:0-27369 GCA_004027595.1 Dinomys branickii | reverse complement strand
GGGAGAGGGAGGGGGAGAAGGAGGGGGAGAGGGAGAGAGTTCCATAAACTTTTCTCATCCATGCAAATACTTCCAATAAGCAGCATTATCTGCAAACATTCTAAAATTCTGTAAAATTGTACTCTATTATGTTTTCTGTTAAAGCTTTTATAAGTTCTTGGGAAGCTTATCCAGAAAAATGTTTATATCCAGAGCCTAATTCTGAATGTGGCTGTTTTGGCTATGAGTTTTAAATCTTTGGCCAAAGAATCTAATGAATTTAGGTTGAAACCTTGACCAAAACAATGTATTGGTTGTCACTTGTATGAATCACAGTCGAGGATGTTGTGCCATAAAACAAGGTTCCATTACAAATGGAGAGTGGCAGCTGTGTCTGTGTTTTAGGCGGGAAAAATAAAGATAAGGTTTAACTTTGAGATGAATATAGTTTAAATAAATTATTCTGGGAAGATATGCTAAATAATATTTTAAAATTGAAACACTATGTAAAAGGTAACAAAAAGCACAATTTTGATCTCTGAAGAAAAACCTACACACCTTTCAAAGCATAAGGGTCATTTTCCGTAGTTGAACTAGAGCTATATTACCTAGAGTTGTGGACTTCATGAATTTTGCCAATAAACTCAATGACTATACTTATTTACAAAATCCACCACATTGAACAAGACACAATTTTCTACTACAGTTGTGGTGTGGATTTTATGTGCACGTGCAAGAAATAAAAATAATACAGTAGTCATTGATAACAAACTGTATACTTTGGGTCCATCTGGTTATTTGGGGAGTTCTTGGTTAGTTATTCAATATCAAATACCTTTTCTTCCTTTTGGGGCTTTCCTCAGGGATGTTGCCCTCCTGTCTTCATCCCTTGCTGTCCTGTCCATCTCACTGGTTCTCCCACATGCCTTCACCTCTGCTCCTGGGCTCCTGCTGCACAGGGTTTGCTTCCTCTCTGCTCCCGCAGCCCCCACTGCATTGCCCCGATTGCATCAGTGTTAGTAGGTATAGTAGTTGGGGGACCTGCTACGGTTGGGGGTAGATGCCAGACTGGGGATTAAGGACTAAGCCCTGCCAAAAGCAAGGGCTCCTCCAAGCCGACCCACCATTACCCTCCCCACTCCCAGCTCCAAGCCTGCCCCCTGCTCCTCCATTGCTGGATGCCATGGCCACTGCTCTTTCTGATCACGCCCCTTGCTTCTCTCCCTGGGACAATGGGCAGCTGGGTAGACCAAGCTAAGCCGGAAGGTGTCTGGTAGAAAAGGAGCCAAGGGGTAACCCTGGAGCAACATGGGGCAGGGATTCCAGGCTGCGGCTGTGAGGTGGAGACTGGGATTTATTATACGCATAAATAGCCAGGATGGAGTAAAGAAAATGCAGCACATACGTAAGATGGAATAATCTTCAGTCATGAAAAGAATGAAATTCTGACATCTGTGACAACGTGGGTGGGACCCCAGGTCATTAAGCTCAGTGAAATAAGCCGGGCATAGAAAGGCAAGTACCACGTGACCTTCCTCACGCATGAGAGCTAAAGAAAAGTTTATCCCATAGAAATTGAGAGTATGATGGTAGCTCCGGAAGCTGGAGGAAGGAGCTGACAGAAGGGTAGGGGAAGTCGGTCTAACTTGTACCAAATTACAGTTGGGTAGAAATCAGTCCTGGTGCTATTGAACAACAGAGTAACTACAGACAATGACAACATGCTGACAACAGTAACATGCTGTCTACTTCAGAATGAGGAAAGCATTTTGAATGTTGGCACGGTAAAAGAATGTTAGCTATTTGAGGATGTACATTATACAGCGTACACGTGTATCCAGACCACATGAAGATGTATGTTGTAAATGTATCAATTAGAAAAATATGTTTAAAAAATGACCAGATAACAAGGTCAGACCTGCAGCTGGAGGTCATTCCCTGGACTGGGGTGGCGCTTCCCGTTACTTGCTGTCACTCAGAGAGAAGCTGAGGCTCCACGAGAGTGTGTGTATCTTTCTGGGGCTGAGGCTTGCGGCCACTTGGGTGAAAGTCCCTCTTCCTCAGTTACCACCTCACATGCAGCTCACAGCTGTTCCCTTTCCCCTCCCTCCTTCATCACAGCCTCTGACCTCAGAGACCCAGCCAAGGAAAGAGCGCAAGTCCAAGGGCACCTCACCTCCCCCTCCGCCCTGCATTCTTTCCCCCTCATCCCATCTCTGCCCTGGTCCTGGACAGACTTCTTCATCCACCATGGCGCATGCTCAGGAAGTTACTTCCGCTCACTCCCTGGCCGTGGTCCTTTTGCTTCACACAGCTGCCCTGAGCAGCTCCCTCCAGAGCAACTCCAGACCCCTAGAACCCCTCATCTGCCCACTGATTCTCCTATCCCTGTGCCTCCCCCGCTCTGTCCCCACCCAGAGGAAGCAGAAGCATGAACCACTCACTCCTTTTCATTCTGTACCCTTGCTCCCGAGCCACCCCACACGGGCTGCTAAATTATTCATATTATAAGGACCACTCTGCCCTGGGGAGGTAGAACCCTAGTCTGGATTTCTAGTCCTGTGCATAAACTGTACAAAGCTGTGTCGAAAAGATGCCTAGAAGGTAGAGATCCAGTCTGAAATTGACTTGTTGATCTGCATCTGGAACAAATGTCCACGTTCTCCACATGAGCGTGCCAGGAAGGATTTCTCTCACATTAGAAGGCAAGTTCCAGGAGGCGGGATCACACTGTCTTATGCACGGTTTCTCCTAGGCATAAAGTAGTCCATCAGTTCTCACTGGTTAGACACATGGGTGGCTGGATAAACATATTCGCACAAAGGCTTTCATTGGTTTAGTTACTATCAATCAGAAAGCACAAGGAAAATTTGAGGCCAGGGAAGAATGTCCCATTTCCTGGAGGAGGGGAGACAAAGGGCAGCATCACGCAACCTAGGAACATGTCAATGTGCACTGCTGAGCAGGGGGGTGGGAGGAGCCGTAACCCACAGGGACGGGCACCTGAAAGATCGCCGGAAGCAAGTGTGTTCTCCCCCTAATCAAAGTGATGGAAGGAAGGGCCAGAAATTATGACTATGAGAAAGGGCGTTTTGAATTTTAGCTTCTTAAAATAAATGACATGGAAACTTTCATAGCTATGCAGAAGTCTCTCTCTCCAGATGCAACCTTTTCTTCTTTAGCCTCTTCTTCCCATGTTTCTCCCCACTCCTCTCATAAGCAAATATGAGTGCAAACGCTCACTGTCGTGTAAATGCCTAGCACCTAGGTGGGAAGCCGGTGCCTAAGAAAGCTTAGAGGAAAAGTCAAGGAAGAAAGAAAATAGGAAAGGCTTTTCATCGTGCCACTATCCACCATGATGGGGCCAGAAACGAAGTCTCTTTTGCCTGGTACCACTGACATTATTGCAATCACTCCGGCAGCTGACCCAGGACCCTGTCCAGAGCTTGAGGTAGGAGGTTGTATGCAGGTCGTGAAGTGACATGGTAAAGAAGTTTCTACCACAGTGTCATTTTCTTGCTTCCACCAAATAAGGACCCTTCTCCTCTCCTACTGCCTCCCCCTTCCAAGAGAAGTTTACCTGTATTTTGTGAGAGAGAAACAAATGATCAAGTAACTCCTAAGACAAGCTACAGCTTACAATGAGGAGCAATTAAACGGTGTCAGGTATTTACCAACTAGCTCACCTGTAGCCCAGCATATGGGGTTAGGAAAATTCTTCACACTGCTGAAACAATCCAGCTTCCTGCTGAGAAAACTGAGTCAGCCTGACAGCTCCTGGCTTGCTTACCTCAAACTTAAAATAATTAACAAGTTCTTCATTTTCCAACAGGAAAGCACTTAGCACTGCTCAATAAAATAATTCATAGCCTACATAGCTTGCTGCAGCAAGAAGACTTTGCCCCGCTGTAACTTTGGGTAATTTATCTACTGCACAATAGAAATGATGTTTCTTTGCTGAGCCTCTCACAGGACTGTGAGTTCCAGTCATTACATTTTTTCTGGCAAACTCAGTGTTCCTCAAATTCAGCAAGTCTTTCTGAGTCACAGGCTTCATTGCAAATGGTCTGAGAAGACTTTCAGCTACAAATCTAAATATTTGCCTAAAATAAATATAGGCAGACAGTGTGGGGAGGAGGTGGAGTGAAAGGAAAAATTTGCACCAAGGAAAGGAAATCCAGAAAATAAAATATAGTAATGAGATGTCACTGGGAATCTTGCTGCTTAAAGTAATGCTGGATGGCGCATCTACTTGGTGAAATTGTTTAAATGGAACTTTGTTCATCTGTATCTGAATTTCTTTCAAGGAGAGAGATTTTATTTGAAAATGTATAAAGGAGACCAACTGAGAAAGTTGTGGATTCTCACAGGTCCTATTTTTGATATCTATCCTAAAAAGAAAGTGTTTATTCCATCCTCCATAGCTTATTTTTATGCCAAAGCTGTTGGGAAATCTGTAAGGCTGCGGAAAAGCAGAGCAGGGGATGATGAGAGACAGTGATAAAAGGTCAAACTGTGTGTCTCTGGCAAAAGCCAGGCCTTCACCAGGAGCAAAGTGAAGGAGACTCTCAGACCCAATACACCGATTCTCAAAATCAGTGCTTGCAAGAAAGTCACCTTACAGCCTGATAAAATGCTCAGTGCCAATCCCATATGCAGAGACTTTGATGCAATAAATTTGCACCTAGACTTGGAATCTGCATCTTTAATATAAGAATCCACTGTTCTGATCGTGGGATCAGTGGTCTACACCTGGAGACAGTGCTGCTACCAGGGAACCAACACAGGAGGGCAGGGCTCCCTTAAATGGCCTAGGAACACTGCTCCCACTAGTCCTGGGAAACAACTGGCATCAACAGTCCCTGCGTTCCTGCACTCTGCAGCCAGAATGCTAAAGTACTTGTGCCCCTTTCACTGAGTGAGCTGTACATCCACGAAGAGAAGGACAGCAACAATATTGGTAATGCCCACTGAAACTTGATTTGACCCAAAACCCTGTTTGCTCATTTGGAGGGGGAAAATTAGTAAAAAACTATCCCCTCTTATTCCAAATAATAATATTTTTAAGTTATCATAAATGTCATGGTGGGTCCATAGGTCTTTCCCCAAGGAAAGGGGATTTTACTGGCCCTGCCTTTGATGGAAATGTCACCTTCACAAAGGCCTGACTGAGGGCTGTAACACAAAGCCCTGTGGCCACGGCCATCACCATGTAAGCCACACCAGTAGGGACCGATGAGGCTGTCCACACAGATGAGGGTCCCACCCACAGTAGTCACGAAAGCGCTACTGGTAGCAGGAAGACTGGAGTACAATTGGGCATTGCTTCAGCCTTTATCCTAGGCTACTGGTGACGTTTTCTTTATGATCAAACCTTAAAGCACCTCTCTCTACCTGAAAAGGAAAGCCATCTTGAATTTTGGCAGATCTCTTCATTAATAATAGTAAGGTTTGCCTCCAACTCTCCAGAGATCCAAACTGTACCCCAGGATGTTAGCAAGAGACAGCTCAAGATGGGAGCCTCTTTCCTGGACTGTCTGTATGATTGGGCCACATCACCCGCCTCTCCGGAGGACAGTTTCTTTATCTACAAGACAGGTGTAATAATAAGACCTAGCGTACAGAGCTCTTATTGAGTGAGAGAGTTTGGTAGAATGTGGCAGAGACAGCTGTGGTTTCTCAAGGCTCCTATTTTTGTTACCTACCCTGAAAAGAAAGTGTATGCTATCCGAAGTAAATTACTTTCAAGGGCAAATTTGTTGGGAGTTAAGTAAGACTGTTAAAAAGAAACAGCGTGGAGAGGGTAGGAGACAGAATAAAAGGCTTTTACCTGCTTCAGAATAAGAGTAATTTTGAAGTACTAGTTATTCTCACTCCTCTGCAAAGCCACACTCTGAGAACTTCTCCTCAATCTTTATCTTCATAATCCCAGAACAGACCACGGTGTGTGCTTTGTGTCCCACAAATACCTTTGGAGTAAGGAAAAAGGAAGGAAGGAAGGAAGGAAGGAAGGAAGGAAGGAAGGAAGGAGGGAGGGAGGGAGAGAAGGAAGGAAAAAAACAAGAAGGAAAGGAAGTACAGACTGTGGAAGACAAAAGAACTAATTTCAAGGCCAAGATAGTAAAGTATTTCGAAGCTGTAAGGTGTCCTGAGATGCACAGCAGTAGCAAATAATAGATATAAGCCTACAACAGTGCTCTGCAGGTCCAAGGGGAGGCAAGGAGCTGTCCAGATTCCTTGGGTGATGCTGGCCTTTAAGAATGTGGGAGTGACATGCATCACTTCCACCCAGGTCCCTGGGCCAGAGCCCTGCACCTGACCTATGCAACCACAGGGGAGAGGAGAAGGGAGTCAGCTGTGGTCTCGAGGAGGCGAGGAGACTAAACACAGGGTACACAGGTAGCACCTGTGACAGCAAGCCTGCCAGTACCAAAGCCAAAGAAATGCTGCTGGGTAAGGCAGTACAGGAAGGCACATCACGAACAGAACCAACACAAATAAATGTGGTAAGTGATCTTGGTCTTTTAGTGGTTTTCTTCTTCACAGTATCATGAGTTTTCAGTTGGTATCTCTGTTATGTTCAGATGCATAAGAAAGCTCTCGGAAAGTGTAATTCTTCTTTCTGTCTCTCCTTCATTTCTCTGTCTGTCTCTCTGTCTCTCTACCTCTCTATGCCTCTCTCTGTCTCTGTCTCTCTCTCTCTCTCACACTTGTACTAAAACACACACACTGATTAGACAGGACCTCCCTCCACGCACATTAACCTGGACCCTAAGAGAAGAGAGAGAGATCCAAATGTCTGTTGATGTCTAACACTTCTTAAAACTCATTGAGAAATATCAGGGATTGCTGGATATCTCTGACGAGCTAGCTGCTCTGGAAGGGACTTCATTTTCATTCCTATGGATAAATACAGCATGGCAGCTCTGACCCTGAGTTACTAATTAACGTAGCCAGGTGGGTATATCTAGAAAAAATTACGGCAGAGTTGTTCCTTTTGGTAACCTAAACACTTAATAGAATTAGCCACACAATTAATTCTCTAAAATTTCTCAGTATCCAAATCTCACCAGCTCATACAGCATATAACTTCAGCCTGCAGGATTCTTGGACAGAGCTAGTTCTTTTTTTTCTGGCCATACATTTCTAAGCAGCATATGAGAATTTTTAATGCTTGAGTATTAACATCCTATGGTCTAACATCATGCAAAATGTCTCATCTAGCTTCACCATAGTAAAAAAGCAACTTCCTAAATCCAAGTGGCTTAAAATAATGAACATGTAACACATTGGCAGCTGCTGGGGCTTAGTTCAATCTTCTGTTTGCAGGACTCAGAGTGAGGTTAAGGTTATATATCACATTAGCAGTAGCTCCTGTTTGAGATACACCATTCTCATAAGAGAGAGAAAAAAGTGAGTGTACTAACAAAAACACACAATGCCTCTTACAACTTTTCCTTAGATGTACCAGGAGTCATGTCTACTCATGGGCCAAGGAATAAAGTCAGTCCTAGGGCCCAGAATGGAGAAGAATAGTCCCCTCCCACAGGATACACCAGAAGTTACATGACCACAGGTAGGAAAATAAAATCCTCTTATATAGAAAGAGTAGTGAATATTTCAGAACAAAAAACAGTAAGTAAGTAATACTGAATCTTTCTCATCATAATATCCCTTGGGCCTACCACAGGTGTCCAATGAATATTTATTAAATTACATTGAATATTCATTGTATTGAATGAATATATCATTTCAATGTAAGTCAGTCATCTGAAAGAAAGAGTAGTATTATTATATCTATCGCCTCTATTATCATCAAATAGCATTTTAATTAGCTATGTAGGACTAGTACTTATCATGCATTCTACATACAACAATAGATTTTATCGATTACTCCTACTTTAATAATCTGAAAGAGAAAATAATAGCAAATAATTTTTAAAAGACTCTAGCCTAGGTGTTCATTCATTAGCATGTAAACTCACAATTTTCTTTTGAAAATACTGTTGATAATGCCAATCAAGCCCTGAAAAAAGTAGAGCTTGTTTTTCTGAAACTTGTCTCTAAGATTTAAAATAATATTTCTTCTACTAGAAACACCAGAAATAATAGGTGGTGTGATGAATGAGACTCCCTTTCCATAATGAACTTATAAATTACAAGTTGGCATGAATTTGTTGTTTTTGAAGGCAGTCACTAAAATAGTCATAAGGTTGAAGTACAAAGTAAAGATTGCTTGTTCAGCCTGGATGGACTCAAAATATAATAAAGGTTTGGGATAGGTTTGGACAAGTGTTGGATATGCTGCTTTGGGATAAGAGTTCAGGCAAAACGAAATTCTGAGACTCTGCCAGCTACCTCTTAGGAATCTGGGGATAGAGGCTATGCCACAGTATGCTTCACTATCACAAAAATCACTCATTTTAATTTGCATCCATTTCAGGAGTTGGTCATGGGCAAATTCACACATCCAGAAACTGGCTCTTCTTCAAAGATACCAGCATGCTACACATTACATTACAAGAATCAGGACTAATACCTTTATCCTATAAAACAATGCAGTCCCCTCTTAATTGCAACTGGAAATTGTACCAAAGTTATCATCTGTGCTCAGTGAATTTGTGAATTAATTCATTATGCTGTTAAAATCCCAGCGTCTCTTATCACCTGTGCTTTGAAGACTCCAGTTGCATTAACAGCGCTGCCCCCGTCAGCTTTCAGCCAACTGCAGGAGCTGGAGGCAGCTAAGAAGTGAATCCCCAAACTGAGAAATTCCACCTAGGGGAGGAGATACAGCTTTGACTTGCAAACCGGGCCCAGGAACCCAGCAGAGCTATCTGGAGAACCACCTGAACCATTGATCCATAAAACCATCATGAAAGTCAATGTCTCCTCCAGCACAGATCAGAGTCAGGCTTAGATAAAATGCTGTCAGTAATGATAACCTTGTACTCTGACCGTGGACAAGACTAAGGGATCAGTTGTGCCTTACTTTGAGGAAATCTCTTGCAAACCCTACCTGAAAATAGTAGTCAGAAAAGCCAAGCAAGCCCCTTGTTTTGCAATCGCTTTCTAAATATATGTGACTTATGCATTTAAAGTGTGACATTACCTTTGAGGAAAAAAGCCGGTATTGCTGATTAAAAGAATATTTATTTTCTGTGCCACCAGAAGCCTCATCCATTTGCCTGGCTGCTAAGCTATAATTAATTTGCTAGTGTGCACTGCCCGTCCTGATATTCCACGGAGCCACACTAGTCTTTCTCATTAAAATGAATCCTGAAGGCACTTTGTTATTGTTTAGTCTCAGGGAAATATTGACAGTGGTTTTCTTTTTCCCTTCATCAACATCATTGTTTTATAAATGCTACATGTAAAAGAGGTTTTGCACACGTTTGAAGTATTTCTTATCAATAATTCATTCAAAATCACAAAGAAGCAAAATAGCTAGGTGGCTGAAACCATAGCAATGTTAGGAAATCACATTTGCTTTTAAATCATCGTATTTCTGAGTAAAAGCTTCACAGAAAGACCAACATCCAAAGTCCACGCATTTCTCTTTGTGCGCAGCTCAGCTGTGCCTTTAACCCAGCTTCAGGGGTGGTTTCACCAGCGTTTGGATGACACCCGCCAGGGTAGGGCACGCATGCCTCCATTTTTGTTTATTAAGATGCCTCTTGAAAGAGCAGAGCACCTGCACAGTGTTCTAACTATGTCTGAGGTCACGGATAATTATCTCTTAATACTGAGGTTAGGTTTGCCTTGTTTTTTCCTATGACCCCTGGGAAAGGGATTATCTCTACTCTGATATTCATTCAGTGCATAGCTGAATCTGTTACTGCTACAAAATGACTATAAAAATCACAAGAATTATATGAATCCTGCTACGAAGGTTAACCACTTAAGAAAATAAGAGTAAAATTGAAACCTATGGCACATTTGCCAAAGGTAGTCTCTACAGAACTCTAATACAAAAATTCAGACTCTTTTATTCTTAATGTCAGATGAAAAGGCCACACTATTTAATTATTCCAACCATAGGTTAAAGAAAACAGCCGTTAGCTTTTTTGATAAAACATTCTTCTAGTGTCTTCATTGATTTCAAAGTTAATAATGCCAGTGGTTTTCTATGTCAAGGCACTGAGTTTTAAAATTGCTGAACCTTATTCCTAAATTCTACTGTGATGCTAAAATGTTAGAGTGCACATAACAAAGATTTATTTTCTTGAGGTTATTAGGAATCTCAGAGATAATGTTGTTTTTAAAACTACAAAAAGAGAAATTGAAATGTGGTTAAGGAACCCTACTTCAAATTTAAACCTTAAATGTTACCTCTTGACACACAAACCCATTTAAACTTCCTCTGGGAATTACAAGAATGAACATCCTTCTATGTCTACTCATTATTTGAAAGCAATGAAATCTCATTTAACTTGAAAGAAATCTTTAATATCACTTGAACTTCTTATCCATAACCAAACATAAAATTGTGCAAATTAGTAATTTAGTTAAAAAAAATTAGTCATGTTATTATAATTTACCTTTTGGCCTTCTGTTTTTGGAGACAGGGTCTTGCTATGTAATTCAGAACAACCTCAAGGGCCTCAAACTCACTATGTAGCCAAGGCTGGCCTCGAACCTGTGGAAATCCTTCTGTCTCAGCTTCCTAAATACTGGGATTACAGATGTGTGCCACCACACTCAGCTCCTTCTTGCCTGCTGTAAAATATCTTTCAGGTTTTTCTTTTCGCTTCTTAGAGTAACCGAAGCTGTCCGGCTCATTGCATTTCATTTGATTGGGAAACAGACTTTCAGAACTTTTAGGGAATGACTGCTAAAGAGGATGAAAGCCAGGCCAACTTTCCACAGCTAGAGGCAGGCGGGGGCTCATCCCCTCGGCCGCTCACTGCGTGCTGAGCAACGGCAGCATCAGCTCTTTAACAAGCAGCGTTGCTCAGGCTGGGTTTCAATTTGCAGTTTTCCTCCAGCTCCCAAAGCGCACCACCACACCCTGTCTCAAAGTAATGAAAGGATTGGAATGCAGGTTAGAGGATTCACAGAAGAAAGAAAAAAGAGAGATTTCACTTTACTTGCTCATGTATAGAATCATAAAAATTCAAAAGTTTAACAAACTGAGAAGCATGAATAGACAGAAATAAATGTAGCTCGATCACCAGCAGCCCACCAAGTACACCAAGCCAAGCACACATTGTTATTTTTGGTGCGGTGCTAGTGTGGGATAAAAGGACGTATACTTGTCACATTCTCTCATAGTATCTCAGAAGTGACAGCTACCATTCACTGAGTAACCACTGTAATTCAGGTACTATCCTAGTGATTACATATATCTGTGACTTATATACATAACACACATATGTGTACTTGTGTAGATACATGCAAAATCTTCAATCTTCTAATAATCTTTGAGATTTGTACTTCTATCCCCATTTTCCAGAGAGGAAAACCAAAGCTCAAAACTATTTACTTTAGCCAGGGACAGTGGCACACAACTGTAATCCCAGCAATTTAGCAGCTTAGAAAGACCCTATCCCCAAAACAAAATAAAACAAACAAAACTGAAAATGGGATGGGAATGTAGCTCAGTGCAAAGGCTCTGGGTTCAATCTGGAAAAATAAAATTGTCCACAGCTAAAGTGGCAGAATCTAGATTTGAATCCATGTATGCCTGGTTTAAAACCTGTGTCCTTTACTTACTAGGTAATAAGACTGGCAGAAATCTTAATCATTGATTGAAAAGACACATCCATAAAATATGCATAGATATTATTAGTCACTGTCCATCAGAGAAAGATCTCCTCTACAAATGTTTACTTTTGGCTTTACTTAGTTTAATTTTTTTTAATCACCAGCTTTAAGATTTACTTTCCAAATTTACATGTGAGCAATCTGAGAAGAACAGAAAGCTAATATATTGGACTACTAAATCTGTTTTGAGAAAGCTCAGCACACAGGAATAATGGGCCCAGATTAGACTGCTTTAATATAGACAAGCATAAAGGGAATGATTTATCTTTATTCTGGTCATAGTAAGAAAAGAAATTCCACAAGCATTAGACATCATGAGAAGTCTGTTCTCAAACCAATGATTAGACGCATTGTTCTGGCGGGGGAAAGAGCTGTATCACTGAGCTTTGTCACTGCCAGGCGGTATCTACAGTATGAAAGGTTTCCAGGATATAAGACAGCTCTTCCAGTGCTTAGCTAGTTAGAGAATATATCAAGTGAAGCTGGAGAACCTTTCTGAAATTATATACACATGAGCTCCATCCTTCTGAGCACCCCGTGAATCCCAGGTATCTCCACAGCTACCTTGATATGGCAGTCATTCAGCAGCTTTAGCTGATGTATTTTGAAAACGCTTCCTAAGTGATGCTAGTACATTTCTCTATGCATTGAATCTCTATGCATTGTACTTACCCAGCTTTCCCCAGTAGTCCAAATAAAAGCCATTCTTCTACATATACTAAGGCTAGGAAACAGCAGTCATAAACATTATACAGTGGGGACCTCAATATAACTTTTGCATATAGTGGTCAAAATTGAGTAATACCTAAGCTTAAGTATCCTGGCATCAAATCAAAAAGTGAGAAACTAGGATTTAAAGTAAACATTGCAATAAATGAGTTAAGATTTTTGGAGCCAGACAGGTTTTGTTTAAATTTCTCCATTATTCTTTACTTGACTTGTGACTTCGGTCTGCCCAGAGACCTTGGTGACCACGCCTTCCTAAGCTTCAGCTCTCTTGTCTGTGAAATGGCACAGTATGCGTTCTTCAGCTGGAATCTCCACTCTTTCAATTCCAGCTAAGCAGCATTGGGTTAACATTTAACCTCTCTGTGTATAAATTGTTTTCATTTGCAAAAGGGCACAACAGTAATAGGTCTTTCACAGAACTGTAGAGAAGTTCATGAATTAATATATGCAAAAGGTTTAAATATGTGGTTTACTGTTAACTTCAATAAATCTTCCCTATTATTTACTGTCTTTCCACAATGGATTTTATATATGCTGTTCTACTTATTTTACAGGAATCACAGGAGTCTTATCCTGTGGTGAGTGAGAAATCATTCTACTAACTGAAACTCCAACTAAATATTAGCTAATATTTTTATTTTTATCAGCCAGTAGTCCACAAAACATTTGTGTAAATGTAAACTTAGAATTTAATGACATTTCCAATTAATATGTAGTTAAATCATTTACCAGGTATGTTTGGGAACTTGCAGTTAATCTCAAAATGTCTTACTAAGAATTTACATGTGTGTTACAAATATATGTGAAGACATTCACATTGGCAGGAGTATTTAGAAAAACAACCCAAAATAATGACGTTCAAAGCAAGTTTTTAAATGAACTGCATTTTTTAGACTTCCAATGGAGAAGGCATACAGCTGGTTCTGTTTTCATGTTTATTTTCCAGGCCAGACCTGGAATTCTTTTTAATTAGCTTTACCTGGTAGAAGAAAGAATCACTGGTACGCAGACAGTAACACCTCAGAATGACCATCCTTAAATCAGAGATGATTTGACAGCCACCACTAGCTGAACCATATTCTTAAAAACATGGCTTCAAGTTGCATTTTTAAAGTCTTGCTTGCTATATTTTAAATTTCCAATTCACCCAAGATGAACTTCTCTTTACCTACTGCTTAATAAGCAACATTCTCATCCATGTTTGAATCCCCTTTAACATTTCAACAACAAAGTGACTGCATTAGTTTTTTACTTTGCCTTCCCTTTTGTCTCACACACGTAGCTTGCTGAAATTCCAATGATGCAACTGAAATGTGTGGAGGCCATTACTTTCAGGTTAGCATATGTATAGAATGGTTTTTGTAAATGTACCAGAATAAATCTTGTACCAAAATATCTTGAGAAGACTCTTTCTCCATATTTTATCATAGTCTCCACCCAATGAAAAGTCAGACTGCCTCAAACTATATTGGATTTACTGAACTGTGTCTTCAAAGAAAGGTTGTTTTATGAAGGAAAGGAACTAGCTTTGCTTTTTTCTGATCAGAAGATTATCTGGTTTGAAGTGAACTGTTATCTCAAAATAAATGAGAAGCAGCAATAGAAGCTCAGCGAAAACCCAAGAGACAGTGCTGGCTTTGAACTGAAAGTGGAGGCCGCATTACACAATGTGTAAGTGTCTGGCAAGACCATCAGACAAAGGTTTCCTTCAGGGCTGTGAAGCATGGCAAATCTTCAGCCTATTAGATAGCCATCAAAGTTTCCAAAAAGGAAATTTGTTTTCACAGGCCCTGGGGTATTGATGATGCATTTAATTTCAGTGGGACCAAAAAATAAAGGAATGAATTTTTAAAAAATTATTGTTTTTCAGTTGCGGAAGTGCAGTTATATTTCTCATAATCACCTCCAAATAATTTCTTATTATTTTAAGAAATAATCAACTGGTCATTGGTCAGGAAGACAGGTGGATAAAGACTAACCCTAAAAGGACCCCCCAGAGTGAACAACTTAAAGCTGAGAATGATTATGGAACAAAAAGCCATAAGAACTTTTTTTTAACTACACAAGTAAGGTATTTAAGATGTCTAGTCTACCTCTAAAACAATTTCACAGTTACTTTGGGTTGATATATACAGAAGAAAATAGAAGTTCAGGCTGCCATAGATTAAAAATGGATCGTGCCATTTAGACTTGCCAACCCTTATCAAAAGAATGTATCTTATTCTTGAAAAGGAAGAAAAAGTTATAGCTACTCCAGACCTATATGTTCTACTTCTCCCTAATAGCTCCTCTAAGAGCCTGCCTTTCAAAGGGCTGAGGTTATTCCCCAGGAGTTAGATCATGTGGCTTTAGAACAAAATAAAAAGTCTTTAAAATTGTCTTTCTTTTATAAAGGTAAAATTTCTGTTGAAGAAAAAGAATCTTATGGCTCCTTCTACCAGCCCAAAAAGGGAGAAGTACCCTGAATGGAGGAAATACTTCAAAACTGAAAAGAAAATAACTTTGAAATTTTCCCCAAATAACTTCATGAAGAAAGAAGGAAAGCTAGAACTGTCATATACAAAAGAATAATTTTTCTGCTCAAGGTAAAAATACTCTGTGATTGGGCTCAATTGAAACTTGGACTTTCAACAACATTTTTGCTCCAGGAAATAATATGTTAAAGAATGGAAAAGAAACCAATTTAAGACATCAACATTTAATTCTCATTACCAAAATTATAACCACAGAAGGGAGGACTTCTAAAATTAGAGTCCAAAGTAACTATTGAGCTGGACTCATCCTCAGAGGCAGTACTAAGCATTTAACTAGGCTAGTTCTGCAAGGAAAAGGCTGGTAAATCAATATAATCTGATAAGCTTTTGGCCAGGGCAAAGGAAGAAGGATCACAATTGCTTGCCGTGTGTTTACTCTTCCGGCCTTTTGCTGGGCAAGTTCCACTAAGGAGCAGTACAATCAAGGGGATGGGGCAGAGAGAATTTTTTAATGGAAGAATTCTGGCTTCAGGATACTATGTTATATACAGAAGATATATAAACCTTCTTTGGAAATTCTCCCTATTTATTTTGAGCTTCATAAGTTTGATAAATGACTGCTTTTTCTCCAACCTATTAAACAGAAAGAACAAGATGACCTGAACATTCGTGGCTTTCAAGTACAGTACGTGAATCTGTGAAAGCAGGTTTTCTGATGTGATTCACTATAGCACAAAGAGGATTTGGCTTACACTGCAACAAGGCGAAAATATCCTTAAATAAATCACTTGGCCTCTCCAGGTCTCATTTTTATTTTTTTTAAATCACAAACTTGGGTTAAATATTCCTAATCTTCACTGTTTGTCAGAATTTGGGGTATATATGTAGGGATGTTGTTGTTGCTGTTGTTAGGGGGAGCGGTTGCTTGCTTGGATCATTCCAGTTCAAAGTCCCCTACAAGGTTCACGTGAGCTGGGTTTCGGTTTGCTTAAACAGGAACTCTGGGGGAGAGAGCCACCTCAGTCTTGTACATTCCCAATTATTTTAATAATGAAATGAAGAAAACTTCTGCTGTCTTTTCCATTTTCTGTAAAAATAAATGGCTCTGGGCTGAGCTGCAGAAGGAAAAGGCTAACTGCCTCTACCTTGTCCCCGCACTTCTCATTTTCTCAGCTGAACGCCCGCTTCTAATGGCCTCTCCTCAAGTACATCTGCCTCTAGGGCCCTGCTCACAGGAGGTCATTTTTCCTGGTTGTACTTTTTCCACTGTTATACTGAGGTTACTACCCCATGCTGACACGTGGAGAACAAAGTCTCACCAAGTGGCAAGTACAGCATCGGGGGCGAACTCACCTTAGATGCCTCAATCCCCAATTTCCTGTCACATCTGATTTGAAATACAAATTCTGGATTCCCCAATCTGAAATTGTACTTGTCCTAGACCTTCAGGGACTGTCTCATCCAATTTCCCAAACTCCACTGAGCACAATAATTACTGAGCTCCTTGCTTATGTTTGCAGTGTGTAACGATTACATTTGTGGTAGGGAGTTGGTACATGTACCAAACACATTTTAATTCTTTTTTCCGTCTTCTCCTTCCCTCCCTCCCTGCTCCTTCCAACTCTTAGCCCCCGTCTCATCTGCAAAAATTCTATCATTATTATTTCTTTCTTCAATTCCTTTTCCCCTCTCCTCTCCCTCCCCTCCATTTCTTGTTTCACCTTTTTAAAAATGTATATTCATAGGCCTCACTCTTAGAAATTCTGATTAATTTAGTCTTGGTAGGAACTCAGAAATATACTTTTGTAATAAGGCTTTCAAGAATGTGCAAAAGAAGGCTTCTAGGAGATTCAGTTGTGTTCTTTGAGAAACTCTAGTTAAAATACCGCAAGTGTGAAAAACTCCTGAATTCTCTTAATCTAGGTCAAACCTTAAAAGTATTAGACCTGTTAGAAGGCAGCACAGAACTGAGGAGTGAAAAATGACATGAGAATAAATGACACTGAATTATTTTTAAACCATGAGGCTGTGGGAACACAATTAACTTATAAATCTCTTTTGAAAAGTTTAAGTTTCAAGAGTTTTCCTTAAACTAAAACTCCTTGTCATAGTTGGAGAGAAAGAGCACTGTTGCAAAGTCAGACATCAAAGTCTCTAAGTGTTTCTATAGAAGGTCCCCAGTACACCACAACCATGTGCATTTTTCAGCTCCCCGAATAAAGACAATCTATAAAGAAATGTTCATTTATTAGCAACTTGTGTCTGACAGTTTATTTCATGTCAGCCTCCAGCTTTCCTTCACAAGCTTATTTGCATAATGTGTTATTATGTCTAAATGGAAAACTAAATGCCTCCA
Organism: Dinomys branickii; assembly: GCA_004027595.1. Classification (NCBI taxonomy): domain Eukaryota; kingdom Metazoa; phylum Chordata; class Mammalia; order Rodentia; family Dinomyidae; genus Dinomys; species Dinomys branickii. The sequence continues at coordinate 10,065 of PVLD010023445.1, read as the reverse complement.
TGTGGTCTTTAAGTGACAAGTGCTTGTCAGCTTCATGCAATATTCAGAAGTAATAGACCCAAATCACAACAACTCTCACTGAGATGTTAAAGGAAACTTGTGTACCATTCCTTGACAAATTTACACTTCGGTGCAGAATTGTCAATTAGACATTCCATGTGTTAAACAGTTTAGCTCAACTGTGAAGGAATTTACTGTAGCTTTATTCTGCTATATTTAAGTAATTACAATTCACATTACAATTTTTTTATTATTTCAAAGCAATTCAGGGAGTAATCTCCAAATGACCTTGGCAAGAGATCTCCAAGAACTGTAGCTAATTGTTTTAAAATATGTGAAAGTTTATGATCATGTTTTTAAGAACTCTGGTGGAAAAACTAGTGTGGAAATCCAAAATTAATTTGTTCTTACATCTGTTGTTTGAGAATCAGCAAAATGGTGGTAGCTTTGATATTTAACAAGAAATATGCTATTTTAAAGGCGTTTTTATAGCATCAGCTTTTCCTCGTATTTATTTAGAACTGTCATCATTTTAATGTACTGATTCGACAGTAACATTAAATCTAACATTAGCACCAACAAACCACAAAACCCACTCTAAAGAAGTCATTTTGTCTCCGGGGCCTTTTGAATCAAAAGACAACGGAGAAGAGGAAGTAGATACAGAACAGATATCCAGGCAGGTCCCCAGCCCCAAGCTGTTCCCCTCCCTCCCACACACATGCAGCTGAGAGAAGGCTCAGGCCCGCAGCAGTGGCTGACCCTCAGCAGGGTGGGGCCTGGAGGCTTTCTGACAGAAGCATGGAAAGAGAACACAGGTCTGAGACGCGGGGTGTGGGGATCCAGGGCGGCTTCCAACAGCACAGAGCAGCACTGACTCCCACGGGGAGACGGGATGGACCAGGCACAAAAGGAAGGAAGGGAGGCAGGCTGGGTTTCATCTGCATCAGCCCTCAGAACCCCTGAATAAACCAACGACCAGCCACGGAAAGAGAGAAGTAACAACGCGACTGATTTTTCGGGGCTCGCTCAGGACTTGGTTGATTTGGCACTTGGAGGAATGAGAGTCTGCACACCCAGCGCCGGTTGGTGGGAAATGCGCTTTTAGGGCTGTTTGACCCCATCCTAACCCTGGAGAGTTATGATGTGTTCAATAGGCTTTGTTTGGGAGGTCTGGCGCCTGGTGATGGATGGCCAGTGAATGGACAGAAGCTGACCTCAGAGTGACAACAAGGACCCAGTGAACCCAGATAATGGCCTATTGAAGCAGGTTCCTAAGAGACCTTAAAATGTAGTCACAGAGAAAGAATTCAAAGCAGCGGACTGAAAACTAAGCCGTTGCAGGGAACGTTTTATAAAGGAGAAAAATAGTTGACTCGGAACTGAGGGATTCATGAGACGCTGGATACACAAGATACCTCAAGGTTATGCTACCCCACTCCTGTTCTTTGACACGTAATGGAAAAGCAGTCCGGGAAAATGAGTTATAAAATTGTTTAACGGGCTGCTTAAGGCAAAATGGGACCTGGATTTGGATCATGCAGCGTTTAGTCACCCGTGCTTTTATCATGTCTTGCTGGAGAATGTCAGTTTATCCATGTCCTTTCCATGTCCTCGTAAGTTAAAGTAGAGTAAATGGCTAGGTAACAAGTCTAATCCCATTTCATTTACTGTCCAAGAGATTGTTGTCAGTGTTCACTCTCTTGTTACCTCTGCTCGTATTAACTATTAACTATTGCAATCATAGTATCAGCAAAAAAAAAAAAAAAAAAAACAAATGATAGTGAAACTGACCTTTTTGGAACAGACATAAAAGCCTTTCAAATTATAGTACATACCTTTTGCAGTCTCCCTTTAGCAGAAAAAGAATATAATACTCACTTATTTGAAATTTATCCAGTAAATAAATATGCATCACTTAGCACCCACTCCATTCATTCATTTGGCAAAAACATTTTCATCACTTGTTAGATGGCAGACATTTTTCTAGGGACCTGAGACACAGCAGTAAATGAAAGACAAGACATTCCTAAACTAGTAGTGCATAAGCTGTAGAGGGAGCAAGAGTGTTTATATAACATAATCCATCATGTACTCCCAGAAGCGGTTAAGCACAGTGTAGAGAATGGAAGCAGCTAAGCATTTGTGAGCTCTAGCCTACGATCACTAAGGCGTTACTCTGGGGGCAGAGCTAGCTCATTGTAGAAAGTCAGAGGACTAAAACTTTGTTGTTGTTGCTGTTGTTGTTGTTGTTGTTGCTTATTTTGGGAGTTTTTTTTGAGGCAGCATCTCACTAGTTGCTAAACTCCTCAGGCAGAGCTTGAAATTGTAATTCTTCTTCCTTGGCCTCCTAGAGTGCTGGGATTAACAAGTGTGAGCTACTGTATTTCCCACTGTGTGACTTGTACAGAACTAGTTCTTCAGAAAAGTAACAGGTGATTTGTGAAAAATCAAACTCCTATAGTCAAATAATTTTAATAAATCATGGTAAAATGAAATAAATGTATTTCTGTACAGTTCTTCATAGGCTATTAAATGGTAATATTTGCTAGAGCTCTACTATACAAGAATATTACAGTGTTACACAGAGCATTTCACTATCTTGACTGTAGAATATACACTAGAAAGCACTTGGGAACAAAATAGAGTATTGTAGATTTTTACAAATGGAGGTTGCAGTTGTATATGTGCATATACTTTTGCTATATAGCCACATCCTTACTGACCAAAATGTTAATAGTCCTTACTGACCATTAACATTTGTTAATTCTGGTTATCAACAAAGTAGAGTCAATACTTCATCTTAAGAAGTGATTGAGGCATTCAACTTGGAATATTGTTATCTGAGGAACTACCTATTGCAAATCTCCATGAAAGTGAAAAATATTGTTTTAAGTTACAAAACATGTCTTCAGGTTGTAAAAGTGTAAGGCGAACAAAACAAAAAGGAATTATAACCTTTGATGATCAACATAAAATATTTGCACTTGTCTATATGCCCCACTCGATGATGTAGTTAAAAGCTGCAAACTAAATCTGGGTGACACACAGATAGCAAGTATGTGAAAAATATACAAATAAGCCAGTCAATGAACAAGGGTGTGACACAGCACTCCATAATGTCACACTTATCTTACCCTGTGGTTGACACACTGCAATACTCTCTTTTTAACTATGGAGGGGAAATTCATAGGACACAAAATGAACCAGAAAGTAAATAACTTAGTGCCTGTTATGGTTTGTGTCTGGATGTCCGCCCAAAGCCTCATGCAGTTATGGGGGGGTGGGCTTTTCAGAGGTGTCTGACTCTAGAGTTTGTGGTCACTTTGTGCCCCATTGTGGGACCAATGGTGTGAGTGGTACACTCACCCTAGAACAGGTGGCCTGCATACAGTATAAGGGACAGAAAGAGGCTTGTCCCTGCCCTCTCTTGCTTTTGCTGTCTTTTACCACCATGATGTATTCTCCTCTGCCAAGCCACTCTGCCTTGGAGCCAGCTGATTAGCTAGCCAAATATGGGCTGAAGCCTCTACAAACTGTGAGCTAAATACACCTTTCCTCCTTTAACTTGGGGTATCAGATGTTTTGTCTCAGCAATGAGAGAAAAGTGTCTAAGATGGTGACCTTTAGTGTATTCACAATGTTGTGCAATCATCACCTCTATCTATTGCAAAATATGTTCATCCCTGCAAAAAGGACAACTGGCATGTCTGCAGCAGTTACTCCGTGTTACGGCCTGAACTTAAGTGTCCCCCACTGGCTGACATGTTAAAGGTTTGGTCCCTAGCTGATGTATTTGGGAGCTGGTAGAACCATTTAGAAACTGAAGCCTAGGAGAAGGAGATTAAGCTATTAGGCTATTAGGGGTGAATCCTTTAAGGAGCTATTGAGATCCTGCGACTTTCCTCCCCCTCTGCTTCCTAATTGACATGGAGATCAGCAGTTTTGCTCTGCCCTGCGCTCCTCACCATGACCTTCAGCTTTACCACAGGCCCAAATACAATGAGCCAGCTGACCAAAATCTGAGCCCTGTAAAGCTCTGAGCAAAAGCAGACCTTTCCTCCTTGCAGGAATTTTGTCACAGCAACAGGAAGCTAACAAACACATCTTCGTTTGTCTTCTCCTTCAGCCACTCAACGCTCAATCCTTTCTCTCCTCTGTTTTTACTTATTCTGGATATTTCATCGATGGAAACATACATATGTCACCTTTTATGTCTGATTTTCTATATTTAGCATTTTTCATGTATCAGTACTTTATTTTCTTTTATGGCTAATATAAGTCACATTTTGTCTATCCACTTATCCATTGATGGACACTTGAAAGTCTTTTCCTTCTTTTGACTGTTACGCACAGGACTGCTGTAAGGCTATGACCAGGAATTTAGAGTTCACATATTTAAGGACGTATTTTCTTTAATTTCTGGTACATAGCTAGGAATGGATTTGCTATGGATTACTATTTGTCACACGTTCAACTTTTTGAGCTACAACCTGTAAGATTCTCTATAACAAGAAAAAGGAAAAGAAAAAAAAAGGAAAAATTAGAACATGGAAGCCTAGTTCAGTTATGCTGTTGTCCAGTTATAAAGAAGGAAATAGAACAAGGTGAGTCTGAGGCAAAATTTTAAAGTAACTCTTGTCTTTGAGTTCAGCTCCTCATGAACGTGTGTGTAGTCTCCACAGTTCAGTCACTGCCGTTTGGTAATTCTGTATTGCCCCCACCCCAACTTCAGCAACTCTTTTCTTCATTTATATCTTATTGTGAATTTAAGTGATTGTATTGCTTGTTTGTGTTCTCTCTATCCTCACTAGCAGAGAGATCTTTGAGAGCAGGGACTTCCCCTGCTTACTTCTGTTTCAGAGAATTACAGACGACTAGTACATAAGTGCTTGAGTAAAAGCCCACAGCGGTGTCTCTGTCCTTGTGGACCACAACTAACCCATGCTTGTTAAAAGAACTTTTCGCATCAACAGACCACTGTGTTGTGGAAGTGGGGCAAGGAACACCAAACTACTACTGCCCAGGCAGCCTCGTCCTCTCACTATGTGCCACCAAGTGGGCACCACTGTTCCCCTAGGCAGCACCGCTGTCCAGCTTGCTCCTGGCCATCTGTAGCTGTGATTTGCAAAGTTTGGAATCTTCTAGATTTGTTTTTAAAAAGAAAATGAGGGAGCCTGCTATTCTCTAAAGTGACAGTGATTTATATGTGTAGCTCCCCAGGTATCAAAGAGAAAATGAACCCCAGGACATCCAAAGCTAACAGAAATAAAAGGCTTTCTAATGCATCTGCACATAAGCTCCAAACCGGATTTAATTACCTGGAGAGATAGCAATCAGCCTGTTTCTCAAGGTAAGAGAAAAGTGAAAGGTAATAGAAAATTGTATAAATACTGCTATTCAGTTTTTAATCTACTGTAAAACTGGGGAGAGAACAAATACAATCCCTCACTCTTCTTAGGCATCCTTACTTGGGAATAATTATGCCTGCAGGGATTGGTTACAACCTTTGAGGCAACTGTGGTGGATTTCAGTGGTTGATAAGGTCCAGTGGTAATAAAATGAAGCAGGACCCTCAAGACAACTTGGTGGGGGGCAATTATGACCCATTACTGTGTGAATCACACACTGTGATTAAACTCGTAGGAGGCACTCAGCACCCGCACTTGCTGTGAAAAGGGTCCTGATTAGCATTTGTACTATGCATTTTGGTAATCAGAAATCATTACAGAGAATGCAACATTAAATGAAGGAATATGGCAATCTCCCATGCATTAAATAGGCTAATTTTTAAAAAGAAATGACTTTATATCTAAAGCAAATAGCACCATTTCTTTTCCTGCAAAGCAGTAACACTTGGTCAGATGCTCTCTACTGCAGTTCTATAAATTAGCAAATACTCCACTCCTTGATAGAGGCCATTTCCATTTAAATGTTGATATGTAACAGCTATTTTTGCTATGTGTCTTTAGTCTTGTAGAGAGCTAAGTGATGAATTAAACTAGCCAGAGACAGAAACAGCAAGTTTTGAATTCTTAAATAACTCAACAAATTAGATCAAGATTCAGGAAAGATTCTGATAGAGGCATGAGAAATCTTTGTTCTAGGAAGTACTAACAGGGATGACAGGTGCCGGTATAATATTTTTGTCATATTTTGACAACTTCAAGAGATGTGGATCTACCTTTTGTTTTAAAGTTTTAAACAATACAATTTATCAAATCAGTTTGTATGTGAATTTAAAAGGCTTTTGCACATTTTTATAAGTAAACACACTGAAAAGTCCTTTTTGCAGTCAGATCCCCACCCACAAGTACTCAATTCCATTTGTTTTAATTACATAGATTCCTTTGTTAGATGTTCAGGAAAAGAGGCAGTCTCAAGCATTGAATAGGGCAGTCAAACTCCGCATTTGCTCAAAAGAAATTTCAAACACTTAATTGTTCGTAGGCAAAATCTGAACTAATAATTAAATGACCATTTACTCATTATTTTATATAGTATGATTAAAAGAAATTCTAATTTTGACTGCATTAATTTACTTAAATTGTCATTGCTGAATTTTAATATCTTTTCTCCAGAAATCACTTGGATTGATGAACCAAAGAGCTAATGTTGGGCAGAAAAGAAGTAATTAGCACTTATTTAAAGTGCATTAGACAATAGCTAAATAGGGAAATTTATTAACACTTAGTATAATAAGATCAAAATATGATGGTAATTCACCATTTTCCCTTGCTTTGCTTTAACTGCTATTATTAAAAAATTGTTCTTTAATGCAATGCTCATGGTGAACTCAGTACCATATCCACAACTGTAGTATCTATTTTCACAGGAGTGTTTATATTAACCCACCGGCCTGTCGTTACTGCAATGTATTTTGCTATTTTTATTCATGCCCTATATCTCTGTACAACTTTGTGACCAGACGCTGTCTAGCATTAGGACTTTGGTCAGTCACACAAAACACAAAGTTGGTGGCATGTCCAGTACTGAGTTGCCAGAAGTTTGAGAAGAATGGGGGGCAAGCAAAGAGAACAACTAGTGAGCTCCAGGATTCACCATAGTGTGATCAAAGGTACGCGTAATGCTCAGATGTGCCACAGTAAAAGGTAGGTTACCACTGGTGCCTTTCAAAGGATTCCTTCTTGCTTTGATAGTACTATCCCATGGTTCTTAAAAATACGTACTTTACTGTAGTTAATTTTTAAAATTTAAATATCATGAAATTTTTTATCACCCTTGCACATTACTATGAATTTTTAACATAATTCAAGCTCATCACATTTTAAAAGCTAAAATAACACTAGATAAAATAGAAGCGTGCAAGGTAGGCCCTATGAATGTAGTCAAGTTACCGAAAATAATGGCCATTTGTGATCCTCAAATTCACCTGCTTCAGAAATCCCACTTGTCCCACACTGACACAAGTGTAATGAAGCTTAGCATTTGGGCTCATAGAATGACAATGCTACACTGAAATTATGAGGCAAAAAAGCTGTATATTTTAGCAGGGAGAAAATACCCTTTTCTTTACTTGAAAAGGTCTTGGCATTATAGAGGTTTCGCTGATGATGGATCTTTGGATTCAAATGCTTTGCTGAGGTTAAGAGATGAAATGTATAAACACATGAAATTGTCTGTTTATTTGTATAAAGAAAGATATGAATAGAATATGTTCTCAAGGTTAGGGTAAACAGGAAAACCAGAAGGTAAATTTCAGCAAAACCATCACAAATAGGTTAAAACAAGAAAGAAGATCTTCCAGCACCCTTATGTTTGTGATCCTCTGGGATAACAGAGATCCCCAAATCTCTTGAGCAGGAAGATAAAAATAAACATTACTTACTGAATATGGCAGAGCTAGACGTTGAACTAGGTGGTATGAGCTTGTGAAAATAAATGAAAGTTCTGCCTTTAAGGAGCTTGTGATGCTGCTGGTGAATCCATGTGCGGCACGATCATGCCAGAAGAGACTGTGCCTCTCGATCCAGCCCAGTATTCTGCCCAGTCTGTGTTCAGTACTATGCTAAGTGCTTTACATATATTAATTCCTTTAGTACATTCAGTTCTGTATGTTTATTATCCCCTTTTTACAAATAAAATTTAACATTTTTAAATGGCTTAAATTTGAAATCCCAAGCTCACATTCTTAGCCAACGCTGGGGCAGACCTTCCGCGCAGCCTGTTGTCCCACATATTCTATGCCCCTCGATTTCCTGAGGTCATGTCAGCCCCTTGTACCCCAGGATGTATTTCAGAAAAGAGCTGGGAGCATAAATCCAAAAGAGTTGACACTGGTCCTAAAAAGTATCAGTCATCTAAAGAGATTGCTCTGGATCTTTAGATCCAGCGATATCTCTGTTACATGGTGGCAGGAATGGTCTTTCCCCAGATCAGCAGCTGTTGGTGTGATGGGCCCTTTCTGCTATGCAGGCCTCGTGTACCTGCACCTACGCTAGATGTGTGCTTTCAGCCATTTTTCTTTGCTCTTGAAGGGACATGGAAACCTTATCCAGATCCCAAACTTCTACTGAGCCACAGGCCCATTCAGCACTTCCTTACCCAGGGACTCACTAGATCTCCCATTTTGGACGACCTGCTTGTCGTGCACCAGCCATGTGGAGATGGTGCCATCCAAGCAGAGGTGAGTCCACCTGCCCATCTCCCTCCTGCCAATGCCATTGCACCATGACCTTGAGAAAAGGGGCATGTGGAGGCTCTTCAGGTGTGTGTGATGTATTTATGTGTGCCCACATGCCCTTCTCCAGTCTAAAAGCATGCAGTCTCCCAAATGCATGCTTGGAAAATATGCCATGTTTTATCTTCTCCTTGGAAAATAAATTACAAAGACAGACTATCCCATAAACACTGGTTTATACTGGCTCTGCCATTATTTAATCAAACAGCCTTGAGAAAGTTACGTTCTCTCCATGTGCCCCAATTTCTTCCTCTGTAAAGTGGATTTTAGGCTAGCTCCTTCCTCCTTAAAGTTGTGGAAAGGATTTAATGATTTTAAAAAGATAAGGTGCTCAAAGCAGTACCCGGCATGTGGTAATATATGGGTTGGTTATGATTCTCTTTCTCCTCTCTCGTCTTCTATTCATTTCCTACCAGGACCAAAGGCTTTGGACTCTATTTCCTCCATAACACATCGCTTTTCTCCCAAGGCAGGAGTCTGGAGCTCTCCTAAGTACAATAGGATTTGTCTCTGCATTAAAAAGCAAATTCTACCTTTGAAACTTTCCTTTCTTGATCCTTGATGTCCATCTTGACATAGTCCAACTCTCACCATTATGGCTTCCTACAAAGTCCTACTTGGTAATTAGAGCTGAATGCTAAACTTTTTCAAGTCAAATACCACCAAATCCCCTTTTGAAGACAGGTGAATATCTTGGACTGACAGGATCAGTCAATAAAAATATTTTGAAAGCATAAATCTCATGATTGTGTTTCAAATGATCATTGCCATTACGCATCTCATGTGTTATTTAAGACCCTTTAAGGGAAGAAGTGCTATCAATCTTAAATTGCACAGGAGAATCACCACTGAAACCTCCAAACTGTAATTTCTAACATCCCCCAAATTTGCTAAATTAGAATCCTCAGAGAGAACAGCTTGATTTTTAAACAGTCCTCCTTAGTAGGGCTAACATTGAAGGCACTGTTGCTCATGAGTAGGATAGAGCATGTGAATATGTGAACTGGGAAATTTTGGACCAATCTGCTTCTCACCCTACTTATTAGCTGAGCAACCTTGGGGAAATTTATGTCACTTCCGTAAACCTCACTTTCTTCATATACAAAATAGGGATAAAAGTACTGGAGCAGAAGAGAGATCTCTTCTTACCCATTGGGAAGTTCATGTCTGAGGCCCCTATAACAAAAGATAGATTTGTGGGGGTGCAGATGCCCGCCGCGTGTAGGAAGACACCAACAGACACTCACTCATGCAATTCGCAAGGGGTCTTTATTATCCAGGCATGCGTGGGGCTCACTGAACACACAGGAACAGAGAGCCCCGAGTTGGGCCCGAGCAGGGCTTATATGCTTTAGAACAAAGGG
>PVLD010023444.1:0-27372 GCA_004027595.1 Dinomys branickii | reverse complement strand
TGAAGGACAGAGAGGAGGGAGGTGGATATCCTGAACTCGGGAGGGATCTGAGATAGGAAGTGAAACCCTCGGAAAGTCTAAGCAGAACCTCCTCTGGAGGAGGGGATCGCAGATCTGACATGGCGCAGTTGGAGGGAGACAAGATAGAGAGGGAGGAGGTTGCCGCTCCAAGCACACCCCTGGCCCACGCCCTCGTCTCAGCATTCGTAGCTTCAGCTTCGGAGACCCATTGCCCAGCTGCAAGGGGTGGGGAACGGTAATGCTGGAGGCACATGGTCTGGACCCGCCCCCACCCATAGCACGACGACAGGGTGGAGCCGGGCGTTCTGCTGTGAGCATATGTGCTTTCCCACCTCCAACCATGGCAGTTTGTATACACCCCTGTATGTTATAGTATAGTCTGAGGCAGCTATATGTCTTCCCAAGGCAAGAGTCCAAGGATATAGATAAACCCAAGAGTACAGTTATTATCACAGGGAAGATAACTGATTGAGTGGTGGGGCAACGGAGATGAGGGAGGAGAAAAAACGAACTGATCAAAAGGGCCATCTGTGTAACCTGAGTAACAAAGATGAAGGTAACATTATGTAGGACAGCATCCAGAGCTAATTCCCTTCTATCTTTTCTATAATTCTGTATTTCCTCAGTCGTTTTTGTACTAGCAAAAATGAAGATAACTTTATATTATACAGCATCCAGTGCAAATTCCCTACTATCTTATCTATAATTTGGTATTTCCTTTAATGTTTTTGTGTTAACTAATATGAAGATAACTATGTAATACAACATCCAGTTCTAATTCCCTACTATATTCTGTATAACTCTGTATTTTCTGTATTGTTTATGGCTTTTCTGGTTCATATGTCTCCATTCTTTTGTCTTTAAAATAAAATTAAAAAAAAAACAAAAAAAATAGAGGGAAGGGGTTCAGCTTTTCCTCATCTGATAACATATTGGCAGTAGGTTTATCATAAATGGCTTTTATTAGATTGAGAAAAGGTGATCCTTTATACCTATTTTCTTTCAAGTTTTTATCATGAATGGATGTTGTCAAAGACTTTTTCTGAACCTGTTGAGATAATCATGTGATTTTTCTCCTTATTTCTGTTTGTGTCATTCACTCTATTTTTTCTGATGTGGGCATCCATAGCTGTAAACTTCCTTCTTAGGACTGCCTTCATTTTGTCCCATGAGTTCTAGTATGTCACTGATTTCTAGTTTCACTGTGCTATGACCTGATTATATACATAGCATCATTTTTATTCTTTTGCATTTATTTAAGCATGTTTCATGAGCAAATAAGTGGGTCATTTTGAAGAAATTTCCTTGTGCTACTGAGAATAGTGTGTACTCTACCGTTGGGTGGAACACTGTAGGTATTTATTAAAACCGTTTGTTCAAAGATTTTGTTCAACTGTGATATTTTCTGTTGATTTTTTCTCACTGACCTATGTTAGGGCTTATATCTGGATGTCCTAAAGCTTCAAGTAGTCATAGGTGGGGCTTTTTTATTTTAAAGAGAAAAAAGCAATAGCAACAACAAAGAGAAAACAAAACAACAACAAAACAATAAAAAATGATACACAATTTCAAAACAAGATGATAGGAAATTAACAACAGTTATTGTACTACATATTGTTATTTTCAATGAAGTTGCTCAAATTATCAGATGTAAGAATGCAAATTGATCAAACCACTAAAGAGAATAAAATTTTTTTTTAAAAAATTAGAAATGGTACAGAGTTTTACTAGAAAAAAATGGTAAGAATTTACCAATGGTTGTTATATTGCATATTGTGGTCCTCAAATTAGTTGTTCAGATTACCAGATATGAGCATGCAAAATTGGTGAAAAAATTTTGAGAATTAACTTCCTTTCAATAAATCAATGACATCAGTGGTACAATTATCCCAGTTATCCGTGAATATATATTTTTTCCTTTCCTTCTTTCTTTTCTCCTTTCCCTTGTGCCAATTGTTCACTCCCTTTGAGCAAAAGTGGGGATTTTTTAGAGGTGGCTGGATCTAGAGTGTACGTTGCTGGGATTGATTCATGGTGCAGTGGTAAGCTCCAGGGCACTAGGATTAAGGGTTTGAGTGCTCCCTGCCCTAAGTAGCCAGTGTAAGATATAGGAAATAAAAAGAACTGTGGTCTTCTCTTTTGCTCTGCAACATTCTGCCCACCATGAACTGTTTCTTCTGTGTGATGCTACCCTGCCTTGGAGCCTGCTGAACATTACTGAAACCTCTGCAAACTATGAGCAAAATAATCCTTTCCTCCCTTAACTTTGTGTGTGTCAGGTATATTGTCTCAGCAACAAGAAAAGTAACTAAGACAGCATGTCTATTTGTGATAGGGTGGTATTGAGGGCCTCCACTGTAATTGTGTTGATGTTTATCTGATCTTTTACATCCATTAGTATTTGTTTATGAAGTTGGATGGACCTTTGTTCAATGCATATTTGTTTATAATTGTTATCTTTTCCCATAGAATCTTCTCCTTAACCAATAGGCAATGAGCTTCTTTGCTTCTGGTTAGCTTTGGCTTGAGGTCTACCTTGTCTGAAAATAGGATAGTTATTCCATCTTGCTCAGGGCTTCCATTTAATGGAATATGGTCTCCAACCCTTTAATTTTTAATCTATTAATTTCTTTTTAGCCTATATATACCGCATATCAATGAATTGTGTTTCTTGATCCATTTGCTAATCTGTGTTTTTTTTTATTTTAGAAACATAAAAGTACAAAAACATATTGACAAACAGACACCCATTATCATATAAAATAGTACAATCACAACTAATCTATAGACAAGGTGATATGGTCTCAACAGTTGTTGTTGCTTTATCCATTGATATCTTCGAATTGTTAATCTGTGTTTTTGACTGGGGAGTTGAGACCATTCACACTGAGATGTATTACTAAAAAAACACTGACTTTTTCTTACCCTTTCATTATTTTCCTGTTTCAGATTTCTGTTGTTTCCCCTTCTCCTTAACTGTTTTCCCTACCTAGTGTATTCATTCTATTAGACTTCTTGGCATTATTGACTTCACTGTCTCTCTCTAGGATACCCTTGAGAATTTTTTCAAGTGGTTATTTGGTGATCATGAATTTTTGGATGCACTCTGTGCAATGCAAATAACTTATTTCTCCATTACTTTTGAAAGATAGTTTAAAATATATCACTCTGTTGTTTTCTTTTGTGGCTTTTAAAACACTTTACTCCACATTCTTCTGGGCTTTAAGCTTTGTGCTTGGAAGTCCACAGTAATTCTAATAGGTTTATACTGATAAATGATTTGTTGCTTTTCTCTTTCTCTAACATCTTTTAAGATTCTGTGCTTATGTTGGACATCTGAGATATTGACCATGTTGTGTCAGGAGAGATTCTTTTTTAATGATGAATATTTAGGGTTCTATTTACCTCAATTATCTGTATGTTAAATTCTTGATATTTGGAAAGTTTTCTGTCACTACTTCTGTAAACAGGGTTTTATGCATTTGTGCTGTCTTCTGATTTTCTACTAATTCCAAATAATATTTGTTTACTCTTCTTTGGGTCATCTATGAGCTGTTGGATTAATTTTTCAGTTCTTTTGTTGTTTTCAAGGCTATATCTTAATAATTCATCATCAACATCAGCCCTATCTTGTAGGTAGGGCTGATACTCTGACCTCACATTGGTCACACCTGTTGCCCATACTTTCAATAAAGTCTCTAATCTCCTGAATTTCTGTTTGGTACCTTTTCATGGACTCTAACTCTTTGCTAAATTGGACATTCATGTTTGTATCATTTTATTTAAATCAGCTTGTTATTACTGTCTTCTTTTATCCTTTCATATAATTCAGTTGTTTGGCCTTTGGTTTCCTCCACCCAGTGCTCCATGAATTAGTTCTCAGTTTGAGGAGGTTTTCTGTTGCATTGTCTCCTCTACTTTTGTGTGTATGTTCATGTGCACACACACACTGAGGATTATGGTTTGATTATAGTAAAAGACCTTGTTGCTGGTGTGGAGACTTCTTTCACTAGTGTCTGCTTTCCAGTGATGCACTCTAGGTGTGACTAATTGGAACTCTTGCCTCTGCTTCAAGATCCATGCCCCTGGTAATCTGGGAGGGGGGAATATAGTGCAACTTGCCTGCCATCCAGTTCTCCAGCAATAGACAGCAGTATTGATAATCACACAAAGGCAACCGAAACATTACCATACAAAGAAAACCAACTAATAGCAACGACTCTGCCGCCCTGGCAACAGTAACAAAGTCAGGAACACTCAAAACATCAAAGGCAAACTGGATATTTACATAAGAAGCAGTAATGTATCACCTGTAAGCATGGATAAGAGATCTATAATTATAGTATAAGCACTAGATAAACCAAATATTGACTTACAGTAAATATCTACCAAATCCAATAACTGTACCTCCATTAACAATAGAAAATAATTTAATAGTAATAGCATAGAGTTAACTATCTAACAATTCACAAAGTTTATTGGTTATATAGTAAAAATAGAAGGTGTAGGAAACAGGAAAATGGCAAAGTAAAATGTGAAAAATTAAGTCATGAAAGATGAGAAGGAGGAGAGAAAAGTGAAATAAAGGATCCTACTAAGGGGTGGAAGGAAATTAAGAGAATTAGATAAAAGTAACAGCAAACAATGAGCAAAAGAAAGAAAAACAGCAAAATAAACAAAGAATGAAAAAATAAGAAGGAAAGGGAAAAAAGAAAAAACAGTATTTAAAAAGGAAATAAAAGCCAAACCTCAAAAAAGAAAAAAAAATGAGTCCAAAAATGTTCCTCTGTGTTTTTGAATGAGTTTCCTTCCCAGAGTCTGCAGTTTTAGAATCCAGCAAGCCATGGATCTCTCTACCCTAGCTTTACAGACTGTGAGTATGTGACCCCCTGGTTCCAGAGTCCCCTCTGTTTGTACAGCATGGCTGTGGTAACTGTTCACACCAGAGCATATCTTTGTGCATGCTGGTAGTTAGGGAAAGTGGTCAGACTGCTAATCTCTGTGATGGGGTAGGCCTCAGGATGGAGAGTCAAGCAGATCCCCAGACTTCATGCCATCACTTCAGATGCAGCCACTTCAAGAGCCACACACTCCAGGCCTGGCTTCCCCTCATGAAAGGTGGGACCCTGTGTCCCTCGTGGCCTGAGTTTAAACTTCAAGTGTCTATGTGCAGCCCACACACTCTTCCATGTAACTTCCTCTTTGGCTGTCTCACCCAGTCACTGTGGGAGGATAACATGGAAACCCTGAAGTGAAGGCGCTCTGTAGTTGCCCTTTGTCTCAGTCTTAAACGATTAGGCCCTTCTCAAATGGCTCCTGATTAAACCCTCCCATGTACAGTAGGTGCTGCACTGGATTTCTTCTCCAAATCAGCCTCCCTTACAGAAGGCGTAATTTCCACGGTTTAGAGCCACTCTGGTTTTGAAGTTTGCAGTAGCTGGGAAGCTCTCCTGTGGCCAGCTCTGCTGATCAGCTCTGCTGTTTCTCCCCGGCAGTGCTAACCCTCTGGGCTTGTATTCTCTCTCTGGAATTGGCCTCATCCGTGATCAGTTCAGTTAGTAGGTTGGCTCCATCTTGGCTGTCTTGTGGCAAGGGGAAACAAAATGCAGTGCGAGAGTGGAATTGGCTGAAAGCTGTGGCAAATGCACAGAATCCATGGTCACAAAGCTGACCAGAATGAAGCTGGCTCTAACCCATGTTTCTGGTTCTCACCTAGACAGAAAGCTGACTAGACCAGGCTCAAGATCAAGAAATGGTCGGTCTTCAGGAGAGTCTCTGAAGCTGCAGCTGCAATACACATCGTGGGAGCAAGGCAAAGTCGCTCTCAGTGGCCACCTGTGAAATAAGGGTTGGAAGAATACAAAATGGCCCCCTGCCCCGCGGCTACGCCACTGTGGGCCCCACAGCTATGCTGCTGTGGGCCCCGCGGATGCTCCGCTGTGGGCCCCGTGGCTGCTCCACTGTGGGCCCCACTCAGGGCACCTCATGGACTGGACCTGCTCCCACCCATAGCACGACAACAGGGTGGAGCCAGGCAGTCCTCTGTGAGCATATGTGCTTTCCCACCTCCGACCATGGTAGTTTGTTTACACCCGTGTATGTTATAGTATAGTCTGAGGCAGCTATATGTCTTCCCAAGGCGAGAGTCCAAGGATATAGATAAACCCAGGAGTACAGTTATTATCACAGGGAAGATGACTGATTGAGTGGTAGGGCAACAGAGATGAGGGAGGAGAAAAATTGAATGATCAAATGGGCCATCATCTGTGTAACTGAGTAACAAAGGTTAAGGTAACATTATGTAGGACAGCATCCAGAGCTAATTCCCTTCTATTCTCTCTGTAATTCTGTATTTCCTCAATCATTTTTGTATTAACAGAAGTGAAGATAATTTTATATTATATAGCATGCAGTGCAAATTCCCTACTATCTTCTCTATAATTTGGTATTTCCTTTAATGTTTTTGTGTTAACTAATGTGAAGATAACTATGTAATACAACATCCAGTGCTAATTCACTACTATATTCTGTATAACTTTGTATTTTCTGTATTGTTTATGACTTTTCTGGTTCATATGTCTCCATTCTTTTGTCTTTAAAATAAAATTTTTTAAAAAATGGCGCCCTGGTGCTGGAGAGGTGGGGAGCCAATCAAAAGTCAGAGACCTGGAGCTTCCTGCAGAGTCTGGGTGAGTCTGTGTTGGAAAGCCGAAGACTGCAAAAGAGTCTACACTGGAAGCTAGAAGGAACCAGAGACAAGGTGATGTGAAGATTAGAGCTCCTGTGAAGAAGCAAAAAGGGCAGACTTTCTTCTTCACTCAGTGCACTTCTTTAAGACAGTATTAAAAATGCTGAACTATTTCCCAGATGAGTTCTGAGACTTTCTGACTGTGAGGTTCACCCATTTCTTCTGTGACCAACCAACAAGAGAGGAGTGCTATGAAAGCTGTCTGACAGTCCCCGAAAGGATTCAACCACTTCAAACCACTGCTTTAGGGCTAACTGGTAGGTTTGGCGCTAACAAAGTTCCCTTCCACCTCAAATAGAAACCTTCTCAAAATATATTTCTATTTTAGTACATTGTGATCAATAGGTGAAACCAGGACAGTTTGATACTTTCCTGTCCTTGTGTGAGTCACTATGTGCAAGTGAAGATTAAACAAAACGATGAAGATTTTATCCGATAATAAAATAGTTCCCAAAAGTTCTCAGAAAATACTTCTGTCCATGGGGAAATTCTTATTTTACTGCCCTAAGCAAGAAGTGACTTTTTGAAGCACGCATCTACCAAATCCATAACAGGTGCCAAGCAGTATGTAGGTGCAGGGGATGCATTTGCAACAAGTCAGATTGGTCCTGCCCCTCATGTATCTTATGGTCTAGGAGAATGGGATTCCCCTCACTACCCAAGTATTAATGGGAAGGGATCAGGGAAACTGGAAAGATGATGAGACAATAATCCCAGAAAGCAAGATCTTTGGAATCCAGGACACAGTTCTCTTTCATTCTCTATTCCATTTCATTTATTCCTCCCAAATATTTCCCAGAACATCTCTCTCCTCCTGCACTTTTCATTCAAAACCATGACTTCTCCAAGTTCAATATTTGGTATTCTTCATCTTCAAAGCATTTGACACTTGGATGAATATCTTGATTTAATTTGCATGTCTCTGATTGCTAATGAGATAATCATCTTGCCACATGCTCACAAGCATTTCGCTTCCTTTCTGCAAATTGCCTAGTGATGTCTTCGGCCTGTATTTTTATTGATTTCCTGCCTTTTTCTTATTGAGTTATGGGTACTGCTTAGATACTAAAAAGCTAATCCTTCATTGGTTGTGTGACTTGTCCTTCTCCCACTCTGCTCACACTGATTGTGGTGTCTGGAGTGGACACTGTTCCTTACTGAAAAAGGAAGAAACATACATGCCCAATCCTTTGAAATGAATCTTGGCTATGTGACTAGCTTGAGCCAATACAATGTGAGCAGAAGTGGCATGTGACCCTTCCAAACAGAGTCTAGAGGCTGATGCGTAATGCCACACACTCTTTACCAGCAGAGAGAGGCCGCTTTCTCAGCCTAGACCCTGAAATGAAAATGCATGGAATGAAGACCCTCCCCTAACCCACAATCACTTCAGCAGAAATAAGTCTTTATTTTCATGGACCACAGGAATTTTCGTGTTGGTTGTTATGCAGGAAAGCTGTTACACAGGAGGTGAGGTGCCACCATGATAAAATACAAAACATGTGCATGGGCTGCGGGCTGAGTGGCAGATGGCAGGAAAACTGATATGATGGGTTTTCTATGCAGTGATGAGGCATTTACCAAAACCAACCCCCGTGATAACCAGCAAGGCAGAAAGTGTGACTAATGAACCTGTGGCTTCAGCAAAGAAGTGGGAAAGAGAATGTTTATCACAGTGGGTGTTTGGGCTAACGGCCGCTTTTGACAGGCACAGCTAGAAAGAACGGAGCTCTGGAGAGTAATGGCCATTTTGCAAGCAGAATTGAGAGTTTGGAGAGGTCATAAATTCCAGGACTTAAAGGGTTAGAAAATGGAACTGCTTCTCCTCTCCAACCTGTAAAGATAAAACTGAGAAAGCCTTGAGCTGCAAAACCCAATTAAGACTCATCCTTGGGGCCAAGATGAAGTCAGGCAGCCTACGCAGACCTTTGTTAAACCCTAAAAATGAAGAGAAATGAGGAGAAATCAAGTGTTGCAAGTGAACTAATGCCTCACTCATCAAAGAGAGGTAACATAGGACAGCTAGAATTAACAATTCCACAAGTAGCAACATAAGCACATGGTTTAAGGCAGTGAAGATGTTATGTTTTCAACAACTTCCAAAAATCTCATGTGTTCAGAGGCGGTCTTTGGACAGGGATTAGATCATGGGCATGGCATATTTATCAGTAGCTTGCCCCACCAATGAGCTCATAGCTAAATATGCGGTTAGCAGGGGGGTCCTGACTGCAAGAGATGTCTCAGCAAGGTCATGGTGTCCTGCTCAGCTCCTCCTTTCTCTCTGCTTTCAGGCTGCCCTGAGGTGGGCAGCTGTGTCCTGCCATGCCCTTCCATCGTGTTATTTGCCTTGGAGCCAGCTGACTATGGACTGAATCCCCTAACTATGAGCCAGATGAAACCCCACCTCCTCTAAATTGTGAAGGTCAGGTACTGTAGCCCAACAACAAGAAAACTAACTTATACAGAAGTATAATTTCCAATTCTGTATACAAATACCAAAAACTAAGCTTCTTAGAGTATCCCAGGCTTAGACCTCCTGGGTCAGGAGTCTAGATATAGGTTAGCTGGGCTTGATACACAGGGTTACATCAGGCTAAATTAAGGGATCAGCCAGGGCTGTGACGGCATCTGCCACTTGACATCCTCCTCCTTCCAGACTCCCCAGTGGTGAGCAGAGTTCAGTTCCCTGCAGTTCTAAGGCTAAGGCTCTCAATTCCCAGGGACCACTCACCATTCCCTGCCCTGTGACCCTTCCCACAAGATGGCCATTTGTTCTCTAAAGACCAGTGAGAGAGGAACCCAGCTGTTTTAAATGTCTCTGACTTCCTCTGCCCCATCTCTAAATATTCTCAGTTCTTCTAAGTTGGGACAGCTCCTCTTTCAATTAACTGAAAGTCTACTAATTAGGGATCTTAATTAACCTTGTACTTTTTCCATGTATATGACTTCATCACAGGTGTGATATTCATATATTGTGAGGTTCCACTCCCGTTCAAAGAGAGAGAATCAAACACCCACACCCACAGAGAGAACCTTGGGCATCTCAGAATTCTATTCCCTGCAGGGAGTTATCAAAGAATGAGGAGTCTAAAGTATGTTCTCCTGTTGAGGTAAACCAGTAATGAGGAGAAGTAAAGTGAATTCTTATTCTGTATAACTGGATCTTTAAATGACCTACAGATATTATCTTGATAAAATTCATCTTACTTTTAATGAACTATTTTATATATAGTCTACAAGAAAAAGCAATAAAAAGATGAAAATGTACTCAGTGTTAGGGAGCAATCAAAGCAAATACTCTCCTATAAACTGAATTTATCTCATGAATAAGCAAAACTTCTTAAATTTCTGGTTTATATTTTCAGAAACAATGAAAGTATGGTATTTAATCAAAGAGATTGATGGTATGTCATTAAATATTGGCTTTGGACTTTAACTGGAAATGGATTCAAAATGCAAAAGACGTTTTAAACATCCCATTAGACACTGTTACAAATTGAGTAAGTGATTCAGAAGATCAGTGTGAGAAATTCTAAAGCTGGAGAAATAAGATGAGATAAAATGTATCATAAATCTATATATGAGAGGGCCAAAGATACAGCTCAGTGGCACACCACGTGCCTTGCAAGTGTGAGGTCATCAGTTCAATTCCTGGCACCACCAAAAAAAAAAAAATCTATATATAAGGATCCACTAAATGAAAAACCAAAAAAGAGAGTGAGAGACACAGTCACCTTTTTAAATGATAGAACTGTGTTTGTTGTAATCTGGAAAGAATTTTATTCTGGTTTGAAAAAGTATTTCAGAAAATGAAATGAAAGCAGACCCAGGGTTACAGTATGCAAAACAATGGCCTCACAACAGGCTCACATCTTACCTCCAGATCCTATGAATATATCACTTTATGTGGCAAAAGCAAACTAGGATTATAGATTAAAAATTCAGTTTGCTCCTCAGTTGTCCTCATAATCAGGAGATTCACCTGGATTATCTTGATGGACTCAGTGTCATCTCAAGAGTTCTTGAAGCAAAAGACGGAGGCAGAAGAGGAAAGTTAAAGAGAGATGTCACTGCTGAAGACTCAGAAAAATGGTCAGGGCAAGAAGAACCTGGCCTGATAACGCTGACTCTGGAGAGGAAGGAAGGAGTCCTGAGCCAGCCAAAGCGAGTGGCTTTCAGAAGCCGGGAAAGCAAGGAAGCAGGGTCCTCCGGAGAGCCTTGGAAAAGGGGTGCAGCCCTATCAGCACTTGACCTTGGCCCCCAGAAATCCGTAGTAGGCTTCTGGTCACTAGAATTGTAAGATAATAATAAGCCTGTATACTGTTAAGCCACTGAATGCATGGTAATTTATCATAGCAGCAATACAGACTATAAGAATTAACCATGGTCAGGAGGTATTTTTATTTTCAAAGGCAAAAGCAAAGTCCTGAACCCATCCCTTGGGGGGAAAAGGAGGTACAAATAAAACTGAAATAAGATTGCCCTCACCTTTATCTCCCATGCCACTAAATAGAGCATTATCCACTCATGGAAGGGAGGCAGTAAAGTGTGAACCAAGAAATTTAAAGCCAATAATTTGAAGTTAGGAGTAATGCAAAGACACTGTCCAGCATGCCACGCAAGTACAGGGTTAACCTACTTCTTCCCAAGTGTAAAAAAATACATGGAGGAACAGTCCAATCATCCAAGAAATAAATAAAATGACAATGCTTTCAAATAATTGCAGAAAACCTCTTTCTCAGAAAGCGATATTGAAGGGCACAGCAGCAAAACTGCCAGGAGTCTCACCAAGGATCACCCAAGTGAAACATCAGTTCTCATGAAGTTTATATCCTAGGTGGGAAGGAAATCTATAAGTAAGCACACGAGTAATATCAGATTGTAAAAAACTGCTCAAAAGAAACATAAAGCCAAGATAAGGTGCTTGAGAGTGATAAAGCTGGAGGAGAAATTTTTCTATAGGAGTATCTTGGAGTGTTGTTCTGATAACATGGTTCTTAATCAAGAATTCTATTTGTTGAGTAAATAAACCATGTAAAATATAGAAGAAAAATACTGTTCCAGTGAAGCAACAAAATGTTTACTGGCGTAGTATGTTTTGTGAAGAGCAGATAGTTGATGTGGCTGCTTGGGATTCCTCCTAATATGGTGGCAAGTCGGAGAACCAAGTGGATATTGTAACCTAATCTTGACATTACCTTAAATCACTGCTCTGCAGTCCCAAGTCTACCCATACTGAAGGGGAAGAACGTAGACCCCACTTCTCTGTGAGAAGAATGTCAAAGTTGTACTATAAAAAACAACCATGTGAGATTGAAGATATTCTTGCCTAACAAGCGCAGGGTCCTGAGTTCGATCCCCAGTACCGCAAAAAAAAAAAAAAAAAAAAAAAAGAGATTGAAGATATTGCTTGACTGTTTACAGAAAATACCATCTCCCAGAGCATACATAAAGAAAATGACAATCAAGGCTAAAATAAAGGAAGGAAAATAATGATTAAGGGGCAATATGTATATGTAATAGTTCCTCAAGATGAATTCAATTATTACGTTATCATGATCATATACTAATAAAAAATAAAGCAAAGAGAAAAATTATAATGGAAAACTGCAATAAAAAAGAAAACAAAATATAATAGCATTGAAATAGAACGCATGGGAAAGTTTATAGTTGGACACCAAGAGTTAGTTTGTATTGACAAAAGGGGAAGTTCACAGTAAAAATGGTAGTTTTGCAATGTGACTAACCAGGCTGAAACTTAAAGCACCCATCATCTATTCATGCTAGGCACTGTTCCCTGGGCTGTCAGGCAGTTCGGGTTCAGCTGGGCAGTGCTAACGGGCTCCGGGCTCATTCTTCCTTTGTGATCAGCCACAGGGGCTCTGCCTTGGGGTGGGCAGACCACCCACAGTGCAGCCTGTAGGCAGGGAGGTTGGTTAGGGCTGGTCTGCATGGGAGTAACGGGAGGAGAGCTGAGAGCACAAAGGAGCAGGCTCCAGGAGGGGACGGTCTCCAAGCCTGTGCATCTCACACCTGCACCCATGAATGTTTTGGGGTTAAGTAATTTAGCAACAAAATAAACCAAACTAAAGTAACAGAATGATAAGAAGAAGCTGATAAAAACCACATCCATAAGTTTCTTCTTAAGTTCTTAATCTTCGTATCAGTGATAAGCAAATAAAGACATAGGGTTCAAGTATATTTAAAAATGGGTCATTTTTCTATACAAAATCTGGATCCTCTTTCAATGTCTTTGGAACAATTTCAGAAATTGACAATACTTCTAGGTTATAAAAGGTAATCCTATGGCCCTGAATCAAGGCCAGCAGTTTTCTGAAGCTGTTGGTTTCAAGCAGGAGCCTAAAGTGGTATCTTTCTATGGTCTGTTGGCCACTTCAGAACTTTAGAAATGTAATGGTCAATCATTAGAAAGAAACAGCGCAGCTTCAGCTTCGGAGACCCACGCTCACGAAAGCCTCCCAACTTGGCCAGGGAAGAGCGGAGCTCCGAGAGCTGGTCCAGGGCTGGAGAGGGGAGGGCGCAGCCAGGAAAAGAGGCAATGGCGGTTGGGAGCAGTTGTCGAACCCAGTGTGAGGATGAGAAGTTAGGACAGCCACTGGGGCAGAGTCCCCACCCTGCGGCAACCTTCCAAATCAGCGCCTGGAGAGAACCAATGCAACTAGTACACAGCACACCACGCCCGGCTCTGCACCTGCCTCGAGGCGGTGGCCCCCTGACTCTCTGCTGAGTGAGCGGCTACTGGCGGCTGCTCCGCTGTGGGCCCCGTGGCTGCTCTGCTGTGAGCCCCGCTGAAGGCGCCCCACAGACTGGATCGGCCCCCACCCATAGCGCAGTGACGGGGTGGAGCCAGGCAGTCCGCTGTGAGCATATGTGCTTTTCCACCTCCGACCATGGCAGTTTGTGTATACCCATGTATGTTATAGTATAGTCTGAGGCAGCTATATCTCTTCCCAAGGTGAGAGTCCAAGGATATAGATAAACCCAGGAGTACAGTTATTATCACAGGGAAGATGACTGATTGAGTGGTAGGGCAACGGAGATGAGGGAGGAGAAAAATTGAATGATCAAATGGGCCATCATCTGTGTAACTGAGGAACAAATGTGAAGGTAACATTATGTAAGACAGCATCCAGAGCTAATTCCCTTCTGTGTTCTCTATAATTTTGTATTTCCTCAATCGTTTTTGTATTAACAGAAGTGAAGATAGATGTATTAACAGAAGTGAAGATAACTTTATATTATACAGCATCCAGCCTGGTTTCCATCCAGCTAATTCCCTACTATCTTCTGTATAATTTGGTATTTCCTTTAATGTTTATGTATTAACTAATGTGAAGATAACATTATGTAATACAACATCCAGTGCTAATTCCCTATTATATTCTGTATAATTTTGTATTTTCTGTATTGCTTATGGCTTATTCTGGTTCATATGTCTCCATTCTTTTGTCTTTAAAATAAAAAAAAAGGTAATCCTACAGTATCTTTAAAAGATTAGAAGTTATGTAGGTCAGGTCTCTGCCCAGATGCAATAAACCAAAAATTGATAAAATTAGAGATAAAGTTTAAGCAGGAAATTAAAACACTGCCCTAGATAACATTTAAAGTTTATATTACAGATAACTTAGAAAATAAAAGTAATACCTGGCAAGTAGAAGGTTCTGCGTTTGATTCTGGTACCAAAAAAAGAGTAACAACAAAATTATATATTAAAAATCATTCTAGCAGTAGTCAGGAAATTTCTCATAAAGGACCACATAGTGTATATTTTAGGCTTTGTCTGCTTTAAGGATGTGTTTGCACTACCCAGCTGTGTCATGGTGGTGTGGAAGCATCCATATACATAAGTGAATAGGTGTGGATGTATTCCAATGAAACTTTATTTACAAAAATAGGTAGCAGACTGGATTTGTTCTACAGCCTGGTTTCCCAACCTCAGTTCCCAGGGACCACTCACCATTCCCTGCTATGTGACCCTTCCCACAAGACAGCCATTTCTTCTCTAAAGACCAGCAGAAGGAAGGTGGAATGGTGAACTATTGGGTTAATAATTTCCCCTAGTTATTGTGGGCTGACCAGGTCTGCAATCTCCTGAACAAGTGTACAGAGAAGGCTAAATAAAAAGTGGCAAATGGAATGATTTCAGGGCTCCAGGAGGATCAAAACCCTTTCAGGGAATTCAAGATTATCTTGCGCCTAAAACAAAGACCCTCTCTGGGTGGCTTATATTTATTTGTTTATCTGAAGGGAGGGGAGTACTCAAGAAGGCTGGAATCACTTGCAAGGACTTCTCCAAATAAGGTATTAATTTAATCCTTAATAAGGATTAAGTTAATCCACCCAGAAGTGAGATGCCTGAGGCTATAGCCTTTATCTAATTGAGATCAGATAGAGGTGTCCTTGACTGTGATCTCGTCTTATCCTTTGAGGCTTTCTGGATTCATGCACCATCATAGGTTTTATTAGGGATTAGAAACTCACAGAGGTTCACTTACTATGAGTCTGCCATTTCCAGACAAGGAGCCTAGGCCTTGGACAGATTCACAAGTGAATATGAAAAGCCAATTGATTAATTAAAGTCCTGCTCAGGTCTGCTTCATAGTTTTCTCCACCAGTGAGCAGCAGAGAAAGAGGTTGTCTGGGATTTGCTGTCCAGACACTGGAATATAGTAATATGAGGAAGAGAAGAAGGAGGGAAGAGAATCCCCAAGACCCAAGAAGGATGCGAAGCAAGGATTGAAGCCCATGAGGAGAGTGAAGAGAGAGATTTCAATAAAGATGAAGGAGGTGGCAAGTGGTGCTTTCTGTATGAACCCAGACTCACTAAATAGGAAGGGCATCTCAATCAATGAAGTTGAAGATGTAATTAAAGCCCTATTAACAAAGAAAAGTCCAAGCCCTGACAGAGTCACTGCTCAATTCTAGCAGATATTTAGAGAAGAACTAATGACACTACTTCTCAAACTCTTTAATGAAATTGAAAGGGAAGCAATACTCCCAAACTCGTTCCTGGAAGCAAGAATTACCTTGATACCAAAACCAAAGAAAGAACCAAACAAAAAAGAGAACTACAGACCAATCTCCCTAATGAACATAAGCGAAAAAATTCTCAACAAGATACTGGCAAACAGAATTCAGTAAATCATCCAGAAAATTATACCCCATGACCAGGTAGGATTCATCACAGGGATGACTCAACATTTCCAAATTGGTAAATATAATGCAACATATCAACCAGGCGAAGGACAAAAACTACATGATTATCTGAATAGATGCAGAAAAACTATTTGACAAGTTTCCACACCAATTCAAGATAAAAGTCCTACAGAAAACTGGAATAGAGAGTCTTTATCTTAATCAGATAAAATCCATCTATGACAAACCAACAACCAACATCATACTAAATGAACAAAAATTGAAAGCTTTCACTCTAAAATCAGGAACAAGAAAAGGATGTCCACTACCACCACTCCTATTTAATATAGTTCAGGAAACATTAGCCAGAGCAATTAGTCAAGAGAGAGAAATAAAAGAAGTAAGGATAGGAAAGGAAGAAATTAAATTATTATTCACAGATGACATGATACTATACATAGAAGACCCCAAAACTCCACCAAAAGACTTCTAGATCTAATAACCAAATTCAATCACATAGCTGGACATAACATCAACACTAAAAAATCAATAGCATTCCCATACAAAAATAACAAACTCATCAAGAGAGAAATTAAGTAAACATCTTTCACCATAGTATCTGAAATAATGAAATACCTAGGACTTAATCTAATGAAGGAAGTAAAACACCACTACATTGAAAACTACAGAACTCTGAGGAGGGAGATTGAAGAAGATATCAGAAAATGGAGGGCTGGGGATGTAGCTCAGTGGTAGAGCACTTGCCTGGCATGCACAAAGCCCTGAGTTCAAGCTCCAGTACCACAAAAAGATGGAAAGATATCCCTTGCTTATGAGTAGGAAGAACCAATAAAGTGAAAATGCCCATACTTCCAAAATTGTTATGCAGATTTAATGTAATCCCAATTAAAATTCCAATAGCATATCTCACAGAATTACTGGAAAAAATCCTAAAAATCATTTGGAACCAGAGGAGACATAAAATATCAAAAGCAATTCTGAGCAACAAAGGCAAAGCAGGGGGCATCATAATCCCTGACTTTAAATCACACTTCAAAGCTACTGTGTTAAAAACAGCATGGAACTGTAAAGAAAACAGACCAGAGGATCAATGGGACAGATTAGAAGATGCAGAAACAACTCCAAACACATTCAGCCACTTTATCTTCGACATAGTAGCCAGACATATTCACTGGAAGAAAGATAGCCTCACCACTAAATTATCCTATAAAAACTAGATTTCCACATACCAGAGACTAAAACTGGACCCATATCTTTCAGCATGCACTAAACTAAAACCAAAATGGGTCAAAAGTCTAAATATTAAAACAGAAACACTAAAAATGTTGAAAGATAGAATAGGTGGAACTCTTGAAGACATTGGTGCAGGCAAAGACTTTATGAAAAAACCCTAACTGCATAGGAACTACCACAAAGAATCAACAACTGGTGTAACCACTGTGGAAATCTATAGGGAATGGCCATATCTGGAGAACTGTCACACATGCAGGGCTGGAGCAAGGCTGGTCCCAAAAACAAAGAACACCCAAGGTGAGCCACGTGAACAAGCAGCTCCAGCCCCAAGAATGTCAGGCAGCCTGAGGCTGCCTGTTCAAGATTGGTTTGGTAGGCAGAGGAGTGTCACGTGGCATGAACCTGCAGAATGTATAAATAAATGTGCTGCAGTGCTTAACAGTTTCTTTCCTCCCATCAGGAGAGAGGGCTCCACCTGACCTCAGCTTTCTGTATTCTGACCCTTATCTTTATTTCTCCATCTCCCACTATCCTTCTCCCCAGGAACTCTGAGAGCTGCACTGGATATGGCACATTGGTGCCCAAACAGGGATGGAGTATTAAAAAAAAAATAGCAGGTGAGAGGACACTTCTCACTGTACACACAAAAAGAGAAGAAGAACATTGGTAACATCGATATTGATACCAGAAGTATACCAATATTCATATCACCAGGTGTAAAACATGGGGCAAATAGGTTCTCAAGAACTACAGGTGTAGGAGAAAAGAAGGAAAAAATATGTATATAAACAAGATAGCTAAGATAATTGTACTACTAATTTCTATTAGTTCATTGAAAGGAAAAGTTAGTGCTTGTATTATTTGATCAATTTTGCATGCCTATATTTTGTAATCTGAACAACTGCTTTGAAGATAACAATATACAATATAATAAGTATTGTTAATTCCCTATCACCTTGTTTGGAAATTCTGTATCATTTTGATTTTATTTTTTACTTTCAAATAGAAAGAGCAGTACATTTCCAAAAATGACCCTTCCCCACTAGTGGAGCGTTTCACTGCAAATTCCATTTCACAATATCTGATGATCTTAACTGCATCACAAGCAGCTGCTTCCACTTCCTCAGTTCAGGGAAATTTTGCCATATCACAGACTGAGAATTTCACCCTTCATAAAATAGAGTCATCCTTTAAGTTAATTGTTCAACAATTGGCCTTTACAAATACAATAAATGCTATAAAGAGGCTTTAGAAGACCACATACAATGGGCTATGCTGTCTGGAATGATTCAGATTTGTATAGATATTAACCCTTCATATGTACAAGTGGCTACCTTACCAATAACCATCATTCAAGTTAGTCATCCACAGCCTAGGGGGAAAAAAAGGTTACTTGTTTCAGCTGTGAAGGGGGCACATTTTGTCCAAAATTGCTCTGTTGCACCTGTAAGGGCAGCACAGCCATTATCTGTCCCTTGAACAAAACCTCCTAGTATCTGTACAAAGTGTCAACAAGGGTATCATTGAGAAAATGAGTGTAAATCCAAAACTAATGTGAAAGGCCGACCTATTCCAAAAACCTTCCAGTGAGGCTTGCCCCAGCCTCACCAAACAGTTGGGGTACTACAGCACAGAGAGCTGAGATGACACAGCCTGGCTTGACATAGCAGGTCAGACTCAGTGCCATGGGCAGCTCATAGGGCCCACAGTGTAGAGTTGATGTCTACACTCCACTGTGGGCTGCAATGGGCAGGCAGAGGGGCAAAAGCCCACCAAGACCCTGCTTCCCTCATGCTGTGATGCAAACACCACCAGGCCCCACTGGACCTTTAAGCTGCTGGCGCCTTCACACCACTGTACTCATACACTCAGCTTTGGGCCATAGGAGCTGCAGAAGCCCAAATCAGAAAAAAAAATGGCAAGTGTGGCCATAAAAGTGGTGACTGCCTCATCCCCTGGGGAGAGGAGGGGGGCTCCAAAGATGGAGCCCATCTCCAGCAGCAAAGTGGGAACTACAGCTAAAGTTGAAAGTGATGAACAAGAGCTCTGGGCACCCAAGTACAGGATATGGGTTTTTGTTCTGCATAAAAGGCTGAATTACAGGCTGTTATATGGGTCTTACAAGACTATTCATCCGCTCCAATTAACCTCTCTTCAGACAGTGCTTATGTTTGTGGTGTGGTGCACCACATTGAAACTGCCACTATACACACTGGTCAAAAGCATCTTTTTCGTTTATTTCACACTCTCCAATTTGCAATTCAGTCACACCATGTGCCTTGTTTCATCAGTCATTTACATTCTCATTCCCAATTGCCAGGGCCTCTCACTGAGAAAAATACTACAAGAGACAGATTGCTGGCTGTTGTCACTCTTACTCTCTCAGATACCATTTAGCAGGCTTCTGCCTCCCATGCCACCTTTCATCAAAATGCTCTGCCTTGTGCAAACAGTTCCATTTAACCTGGGAACAGGCTTGACTAATGGTTACACAATGTTCTTCACGTATAGTATATCTTCCCCCATTCTTTATGCGGGTTAACTCTTGAAGGTTACACCCCAATCATCTCTGGAAAATAGGTGTCACTCACATTCCTAAGTTTGGCTTTTATGCTAGGTACATGTTTCAATGGATACTTCCTCAATATTTATTTTTGCTTCTGTCCACACTGCTGAAGTGGCTAAATATGTCATTGCTCATTGCTTGGATGCCTTTAGTCACTTTGGCTGCCTGTGGACATGTAAGACTGACAATGGCCCAGCCTATACAAGTGCTGCCTTCCAAACATTTTGTAAAACTTTTCATATTCCCCTTATCACAGGAATTCCTTATAACCCTCAAGGTCAAGGAATTGTTGAATGTGCTCACCGTATGCTCAAATTCAACTACAAAAACAAAAAGGGAAATCCTTCCCTACAAAATTCATACCTTATAATAGACTTTACTTGGCATTATATACTATTAACTTTTTAAATCCTACTAGGGATGGGACTACAGCAACGGAAAGACAATTCAATCAGGTAAAAGAAAAAAGGCTAGAAAGGGTCCTTTGGAGAGATCTTCACACTGGAAACACTTACCAGAGAATACTAAACAGCCTATCTGGGTGCCAAAGCGTGCGGTTGGGCTGTATCATTGACCCAGACCCAGAAAAAGAGACCTAGAAAAGACCTCTCAAGAAGCTGATGGTCAGTCCTGTGACAGTGATGCGATGGAGACTGAGGCACAACTGATAGACAAGGGTGGCACTAGCCCCAAGGTAGAGCCAAATAAAGAAACTGACCCAGGATGCCCAGGGTAAGGCGGCCAAAAATGGAAATCAAAGGTCTCAGTAAGTAACAGAGTGTATAAAGATAACTGAGCTGAAATCTAAGTGAAAGAAAGGGACACAAAAGTTACTAGTGTTCTTAAGACCAAATAAAATTCAAAAAATATATATTAATTATAAATAAAGGATTTTGTTCCTTCCAAATTCTTCTTGTAAGAGATCTTGGCTAACTGACTTACAAAAAAAATCTGACTAGTCTATTTATAATTACAAATTTCTAAAATCATAAAAGAGTTATAATTCAATTTGGTCAAATGTATATTTGAGTACACTCTGATTTTATATTTGTCTGTTTGTCCAATTTGTTAAGCTGTGTACTTGTCTGTCTATTTGTCCTAGCTATGAAGAGCACGTTTTATTTGAGCTCAATAACTTTTTTCCTTTTTCTTTTTTTGTGTTTTTGATCATTTTTTCAAGATTTAATTCAGGTTATAAATTTTTAAAACATGTTTCCACCTGGGTTACAAGCTGGTCAATTTGATATTAAAATGGTTTTCTCAGAGGTCAACAAAAATTTATTAAGGTAACTAAATAGGAACTCTTCAGGGTTGGAAAATTATTGGTCAATTTTCCCTTTGGTGAATAAAAGAGCAGCTCCCTAGGAAGTTATCTCAGCCTTTATTCATTAATAGTAAGCCCCAATTATCTCCATGGCCTTATGGGAGACACCCCAATAAATGTTAATAAAATATATTATTGTGAAATGTTTACATTAGTCGTCATCAAAAGATTAAGTTTTCTAGGCAATAAGGTTTTTAATTTAAAGATGCTCTGGTATAAAGGTCTTCACAGACTGTGACAATTCACTGTTGTTAACCTTGTGGTATATTAAATATGTTCATTTCTCTAGATGTACAGGTCTTCCAAAATGTAAAACAGGGACTGTTTTTGGTAATAGACTTTTCTTTTAGATTCAGATTTCTGGAAGGCCCAGGAGCTGCTAACACTAGGATTCACATTTGGGCCCTCCTGGCACGTGCCCTGTGCTGCCAGAGACACAGGTGGCCACTGATCTCCACCAGCGCAGCCCATGTCTGGCTGCTTTGCACACCCTGAACTGACTGGAGATGCAGAATCAGGTAGCCCATGATCTGCTGACAGCACGGTGTGCAGCTGAAAACCCAGAGAACCAGGTACTTCCCATCTACTTCCTGGGGGCAGAGCATGTGACCCATGACCCCGCCACCATTACAGTCTAACTCTCTGCCCTCCATGCACCCAGTGCAGACAGGAGGTACTCACTCAGAAGGCCTAGGAGCTGCTAACACCGGGGGTCGTGTTTGGGCCCTCCCTGCATGTGCCCTGGGCAGCTGGAGGTACTAGGACATAGGGTGCATGAACTGCTATCACCGCAGTTTGCATCTGGGCTTTACTTGCGCCCTGACCTTCTGGAGGTCACAGGCACAGGTGGTCCCTGATCACTCAAAAGGAAATGCATAGAGTGAAAGTCAAAGGATGGAAAACAATTCTCCATACAACAGGAACCTAGACTAAAGCAAGTGTAGCTATTATATTTGCAGACAAGGTAAACTTGAAACTGAGAACAATCGAAAGAGATAAAGAAGGCTAACACACACCAGTTAGGGGAAAACTGCAAGAGGAAGAGATAACAATCATAAACATATATGCACCAGATATCAGAGCACCAAACTATATAAGACAAATTGAACAGACATGAAAAACCAAATAATTAATAATACTATTATAATAGGGAACCTCAACATCCTTTGACACAAAGAGATATGTCCACTGGACAAAAAATCAGCAAAGAAATAACAGATCTGAACCAACTGTGAACAGTTGGACTTAGTAGATATATACAGAGTGTTCCACCCCACAACCTCAGAATACACATTTTTTTCAGCTACACATGGGACCTTCTCTAAAATAGACCACATTCTAGCGCATACAGCATACCTACCTAAATGCAAAAGAACTGAAATTATCCATGCATATTATCTGACCACAGTGCAATGAAATTAATGACAAAGAGGAACTCGAAAAACTCTATAAACACTTGGAAATTAAACAACAACCTCCTGGCAGCACTCTGCGACCCTGGTCCCCAACAGGGCATACCCCCAGCACTCCATGACCCCAGCCCCGGTGGGGCATGCCCCTGGCATTCCATGTCCCCGGCCCCAGCAGGGAGAGCCATTGATGCTCCTCGCCACCAGCCCCCGACAGGGCACACCCCTGGCGCTCCATCCCCCGGCCCCCAACAGGGTGTGCTCCCGGCCCCTGGCAGGGCGAGCCACCAGTGCTCCACATCCCCAGCCCCCGATGGGGCATACCCCTGAGGCTCTGTGCCCTTGCCCCTGGCCAGGTGTGCCCCCGGCGCTCCATGCTCCCGGCCCCAGCAGGGCGAACCACTGGTGCTCAGCAATCCCGGCCCCCAGCGGGGCGAACCACTGGCACTCCATGCCCCCAGCCCCTGGGGGGCGTGCCCCTGGCACTCCACATCCCCAGCCCCCGAGGAGTGTTTCTCTGGCCCCGGTGGGGTGAGCCACTGACACTCCGCAACCCCAGCCCATGCCCCTAGTCCTCAGCGGGGTGAGCCACAGGTGCTCCACGCCCCCAGGCCCTGGCGGGGCGTGCCCACCATGCTCCATGCCCCTGGCCCTTGGCAGGGTGTGCCTGGTGCAGGATGGCTCACCTGAGCCTATAGATGCGGACACACCATCAGAGCCTGGTGGTTCATCGTATAACCCTGCCTACTTGACCAGGCACCCGATGGCAATGAGGGCTTGCCAAAGGGTGCTTCTCCACCACCTGCCATAGCAATTTGTGTACAGCTACATATTATACAGCATAATTAGAAGCAGCCAAGTCTCTTCCCAAGTGAGACCTTAAGGGAGTAAATAAACCAAAGAAAAGCACAGTTATTACCAGTGGGAAGACCACTGATAGGTTGGTAGAATAACAGAGAAAATGATTAACTGTAACGATACATCATCTACATAACTGAGTAACAAAGACAAAGATAACATTCTGTAATACAGCATCCAGTCTTAACTCCCTACTATTTTCTCTGTAATTTGGTATTTCCTTTCTTGTCTTTGTGTTAACAAATGCAAAGATAACACTATGTAGGACAACATTCAGTGATGATTCCCTACTATCTCCACTGTAAATCCTACTATCTCCACTGTATCTCCACTATCTCCCTACTATCTCCACGGTATTTCCTTTATTGTTTTTGTTTTAACAAATGTGAAGATAACATTACATTATACAGCATCCAATACCAATTCCCTATTATCTTTTCTATACTTTGGTATTTTCTGTATAGTTTTTGTGTTATTCTGGTTTATTTTAACTTAAAATAAAAAAATAAATAAACAACAACCTCCTGAACAACCAATGGGTCACAATACCTACAAACAGATGAAAATGTAGATACAACTTACCGGAATCAGTGGGATGCATTGAAAGCAGTCCTCAGAGGGAAATTTATAGCAGTGAACTAACACACAAGGAAAACAGAGAGAGAACAAATAAATAGCCTAATGCTGCACCTCAAATTTTTAGAAAATGAAGAACAAGTCAAGCCCAAGCCCAAAAAAGAGAGGAGATTATAAAGATTTGGGCAGAAATTAATGCAATAGAGATGAAGAAAACCCTACAAAAAAAAATGAATCAAAGAGCTGGTTCTTTGAAAGAATAAATAAAATTAATAAACTCCTAGACAACCTTATAAAAAAAGAAAAGAAAAAACTCATATTCATGCAATAAGGGATGAAAAGGATGAAATCACTACAGATCCTACAGAAATCCAAAGGATCATTAATACCTACTTTGAAAATCTTTACTCCCAGAGGATAGAAAACTCAGAAAAAACAGACAGATTCCTAGAAATGTACGAATTACCAAAGTTGAATCAAGAAGATATAAAAATCCTTAACAACTCAACATCAATTAATGAGATTGAAAACATGATTAAAAATTACCGACAAAGAAAAGCCCAGGCCCTGATGGATTCACAGCAGAATTTTACAAGAAATTCAGAGAAGATTTAGTACCAACACTCCTCAGACTCATCAGTGAAATTGAAAAGGAAGCAATTCTTCCTAATTCATTTCTGGAGGCAAGTATTATACTGATACCAAAGCAAGAGAGAAACCCAACCAAGAAAGAGTACTACAGACAAATCTCCCTAATGAATCAGCCCTAATGAATATAGATGCAAAGATACTCAATAAAATACTAGCAAATAGAATGTAGCAAATCATCAAGAAAATCATACACCATGACCAAGTTAAATTCATTCTAGGAATTCAGGGATGGTTCCGTATTCACAAATCAGTTAATGGTATACACCATATCAATACAGCCAAAGACAAACAGAGATGATCATCTCAATAGATGCAGAAAAAGCTTTTGACAAAGTCCAACACACATTCATGATAAAAACCCTACAGAAAGTAGGAACTGATGGTCTTTACCTCAATCTGATCAAAACCATCTATGACAAACCAACAGCCTACAGCATATTAAATGGACAAAAACTGAAAGATTTTACTTTAAAATCAGGAGTAAGACAAGAATGTCCAACCTCACCACTCCTATTCAACATAGTTCTGGAAGCATTAGCCAGAGCAATTAGACAAGAGAGAGAAATAAAAGGAATAAGGAAAGGAAAGAAAGAAGTAAAACTATCGTTATTTGCAGATGACATGATACTTTAAATGGAAGACCCCCAAAAACTCCACAAGAAGGCTCCTTGAATTAATTGACAAGTTCAGCAGAGTAGCTGGATACAAAGTAAACACTGAAAAATCAATAGCATTCCTACACACAAATAACAAACAGACTGAGAGAGAAATTAAGGAAACCATAACTTTCACAATAGCATACAAGAAATTGAAATAGTTTGGAATCAATCTAACAAAACAAGTAAAAGTTCTATTCAATGAAAACTACAGTACTCTAAAAAAGAGACTGAAGAGGATTTCAATAAATGGAAAAACATTCCCTGCTCATGGATAGGAAGAACCAACACTGTGAAAATGGCTATACTACCAAAATTATTGTACAGATTCAATGCAATTCCCATTAAACTACCATTGGCATATCTCACAGATCTAGAGAAAACATTCCTTAAATTCATCTGGAAACAGAAGAGACCCAGAATAGCAAAAGCAATCCTGGGCAACAAAGACAAGTCAGGTGGAATCACAATCCCTGACCTGAAAGTATACTACAGGGGCTTCCAGGAAGATGGCGACCAGGCGAGCAGCAGAGGGAATCTCTCCCAGAGACCGATCCTTTGCGCGCAGCTGCCCGGTCCGTGGATGCAAAATTCCAACTGATCGGGCTGCTCTCCGCGGCCTGAGCATTAAAGTGCCGCCTGAGAAGCCGCGCGGCGAGAAGTGGGCGGAGCCTGACAGCTGGGCGCCTGAGGGATCGGTCCTGCGTTTGGGCCGCAGCTCAGTTCAAATCGCGTACAGCCGAGAGAGCGAGTGCTGAGGGAAGAACAGCTTCAGCTCCTGAACCCGACCGGCTCACAGGCGGCTGTAACCAGGATTTGTTGGAGGCATCGGAACAGAGGAAACTCAGAGAACGTGCTACTGGGACAGACTGTGCCAAACTGGGCAGCGTTCCAGGATCCTGCTCAGAACCCCACCCCTGCAGCTGGTGTTGCACGAACTGGAGCAACAGCACCCGGCGGGATTTCTCAGTCGGGAAAAATCTCCATACAAGGAGAAACATCTGGACGGCATTCCTATCTGCACGATCACAGGGTGAGTTAAGTGCGCGCTCTAACCGGTTTTTCCTGAATCGGGAAGAAGCTCGACCAGTGAAAGACATCAAAGCAGCTTTAAGGTCTGTGGGATCTCCCGGGTGGGAAGACCTAGCTAAGCGCCCCAACGGGATTTGTGAGAGGGGAAGGAGCTCCACCCAGGGAGGAACACCTGAGTGGCCTGTCTGCAAGAATCCTGGGATGGCAAGCTGCTTATTCGCCCCGGCCAGGTCTTGCGGTAGGGAGTAGAAGCGGAAATCCCAGCAGACAGCTTAAGGGACATTCACCCAAAAAGAAGGATTCACTGGAGCAGCCTCTGAAGCAGGCCTTACCCTGCTGAACTGCCTGTGGAATTTATAGCTCCACATTTTGAATCTGATACCCAAAAATGGGAAAACAGAGGAACAAAACGCAGTCTCAACACTCAACCCCACCCAGAACAAGTTTTGAATGTGAAGATAGAGGGGAAGCAGGAAGCCACATACCTGCAAGCTATGAAACGATTGCATCCGAAATTCAACAACTCCAAAAGGCCATGAAAGAGCTTAAAGCAGAAATAACCCACATACCCGCAATTATTTCTCGGACAAAAAATGAGCTGAAAACAATGATGGTAGAAATGTTCCATTCACACAGACAAGAAATAGACAAAAGACTAGAAGAAAATAGGACACAAATGGAAACGTTACAAGAGCAATTTAGGAATGAATTACCAAGAATGAAACAGGTCCAAAGAGAATGCCAGGATTTGAAAGCTAACGCTGAAAGCATGCAAAACCGTTTAAATGAAACCCAAGGTAGAATTTCAGAACTTGAAGACAGCATGGCAGCTTATGAGCGTGAAAGGAAGAATCTCATGATATCCTCAAAGACACAAGAAAAGTCAATCCAACAGCTGCAAGACGAGGCAAAACGTAACAAGATTCGAATTATAGGAGTGTGTGAAACAGCAGGAGATCTCACAAACGATATAAAAGGAATATTTGATGAAACAATAGCAGAAAATTTCCCAAACAAGGTAAAAGATACTGAAGTTCAGTTAAGCGAGGCATATAGAACCCCAATGATCCATAATCCAAAGAAAAACACACACAGGCATATAATAATCAAGATCCCAGATA
>PVLD010023443.1:0-27380 GCA_004027595.1 Dinomys branickii | reverse complement strand
AATCCAGAAATGGGCATCTGAGATGAATACACAATTCTCAGACAAAGAAATACAAATGGCAAATAAATATATGAGAAAATGTTCCACATCCTTAGTCATTCGAGAAATGCAAATAAAAACAACATCGAGATTTCATCTCAACCCAGTAAGACTGGCCAGTATGAAAAAGTCATCCAATAACAAATGCTGGCAAGGCTGTGGAGAAATAGGGACTCTATTACACTACTGGTGGGAATGCAGACTGGTGCAACCACTGTGGAGAGCCGTTTGGAGATTTCTCAGCAAACTAGGTCTAGAGGTTCCATTCAAACAAGCTGTTCCCCTTCTGGGTATTTTCGCAGAAGATCTGAAAACATCATATCACTCTGATATATGTGCACCCATGTTTATAGCAGCGCAATTTGTAATAGCTAAAATGTGGAAGCAACCCAAGTGCCCATCCACAGAAGACTGGATTAAAAAATTGTGGCATTTTTATATAATGGAACATTATTCAGCTATAAAGAAATACAGTTTTGGGGACTTTGTAGGCAAATGGTCAAAACTGGAGTCCATACTCATAAGTGAAATAAATCAGCGGTACATGTGCAGGCAACGTATTGTATCACTGGTGTAAGAACCCGAGGGTGGGAATATAAACTAAGAGACATGAAGGAAATCTGTTCAAAAACAAAGAACAGATGGGACGAGGGAAAGGAGAAAAGAAAGAGGCAAAAATGTATGTATGCATAAATGTTTATACTTATGTGCAGGAGGGCTAACATGGTTCTACTATTGTATTATATCACTGGATGCTAGGGAATATTTGATGACGGGTTGTTTGATCAATCTTGTATGTCTGTATGTGATATCCTGAGCACACACTTCAAAGATATCAGTATGCAAAGCAGCAACTATTGTTGGTTTTTATTTTTTTATTTTTTTATTTTATTTTTTTATTTTTTGTCTTTGGCTTTTTGTTTTTTGTGTTTTTCTGTTGTTGAGATGATTAATTGTTTGACCAATTTCGCATGTCTGTATCTGTGTTCATGTATATACACTTCGAAGATATCAATAGGTAAAGCAACAACCATTGTTGAGTCCATGTCACCTTGTCTGTAGATCAGTTTTGATTGTACTATTTCTTATGCTAATTTGTGTCTGTTTGTTAATATGTTTTTGTGTTTTTATTTTTTAAAATAAAAAAAAATAAAAATAAATTTAAAAAAAAAAGAATTGCTTTGGCTTTTTATTCTGGGTCTCTTTTGCTTCCCTATAAATTTTAGGCTTGTTTTCTGTAATTCTGTGATGAATGCTCTTGGTATTTCGGTTGAGACTGCATTACAGCTATATATACATATCCCTTTTATTTCTTTATCTTGCCTTACTGCTCTGGCAAATGTTTCAAGTACTATATTGAACAAGGGTGGTGATTGTGGACATCCTTGTCTTGTCTCTGATTTTAGAAGGAAAGCTTTTGGTTTTCCCCCAATTTAATATGATGTCGACAGTAGGTTTGTTATAAATGGATCTATCAGGTTGAGGTAAGATCCTTCTGTACCTTTGTCATGAGAGGTTTTTAGTAAGAATGAGTCCTACAGGGTGGGCAGTGTCCTCCCTGGCCTGAGCTCAAACTTCTCAGGAGGTCTCTGTCCAGCCCAGGTCCTCTCAGCCATGGCCTCTGTGTGGTGTGACCCTGGCAACCCTGAGGGAGAGTCTTCCGTCATGATTCACAATTAACCCTTTCCTGAAGTGCCTCCTGACCGGCTTGCCCGTTCTGACCTTAGCAATGTGAGCGCCTTCTCATACACCTGTTGGCCATCCATGTACCTTCTCTGGAGAAAGGTCCACTAGGGTCCTTGTTTATTTTTCATCGGGGTTTTATTAAATGTGTGGCCTCTGTACTGGACTTCTTCTCCAGCCCTAGTACACTTGAAGAAGTCAGTTTCCAGCCCTGGGCCTCTCCTGGCACAAGTGCTGCAGGCCCAGTTGGTTGTTTCTCCCTGGAGCTGCAGGTTCTCTGGGCCTCACCTTCTCTCCCAGGCCTTGGTCTGGTCCACAGTCAGGTCTGTCAGTTGGTGGGTCGGTCAGCACCTTGGTTACCCAAATTGCAGAGCGGGCTTGGAGTTGGCCAGGACCAAGGGCCAGAACACAGAGTTCACCAAAGGGGATGTGACTCTGTCCACAGTGGGGGCTGCACGGAGCTCCAGTGGCATGGGCCAGGGTGAGGTAAAGACAAGCCTGGCCACCCAGGGTCTTCAGGGATGTCCTGGTAGCAGGGGACCACTCAGCACCAGGGCCATGGACTCAGACTCCATGGGCTGTGAGCCTTCTTTCACCACCTGCCCTGTGGACTCTCCCTCAGCTCAGCAGAACTAGCCCATGGGACCAGAGGCGCCATCAGAGGGCAGGAAAGGAGGAACCCATGGCTGGGAGCGGGCTGACCTCACCTCCAGCAGCAGCCACCTTCATGATTTTTCCCACCTCTGTGAAAAGTGCCCTTGGGATTCTATAGGAATTGAAGTGAATCTGCAGGTTGCCTTGACTTATGTGGACATTCTGACTATATTCCCTTCTTCCAATCCTAGGATGCGGAATGCCTTCCACTCATTTATGTCTCCTTTAATTTATGTCATGGGTGTTTTAAAGCTTGCAAAGTACAGGCATTTCGCCTCCTGGGTTAAATTTGTCCTAAGTATCCTATGCTTTTTGATGCTATTCTGATGAGGTTAGTCTTAGCTTCCTTTCACAGCAGTTCATTGTTAATGTATAGGGCTGTGGCTGATGTTTGTATGTTGCTGCTGTGACCTGAAACTTTACCAAATTCATTTATCAGCACTAACAGTGTTAGGGAAGTCCTCAGTTTTAGGGGAGTGCTTGGGGCTTTGTACATATAAGATCATGCTATCTGCAAATGAAAACAATTTTACTTCTTCCTTTCTAATTTGATTTTTTTTTCTTTTTCCTTCTAATTGCTTCAGACAGGACTTCTGAAGGACTTCGTTGTCACATTGAATAGATAAGAATAGGCAGCTTTATCTGTTCTGGATTTTAGGGGGGAAATTTCAGTTTTTCACCAGTGAGCACGGTATCAGCTATGGGCTTCTTGTATGTGAGCTTCTTACGTTGAAATGTCTTCCTCCTATACCTACTTTTTATCAAGAAGAGTGTTACATTTTGTCAGGCACTTCTTCTGCATCTGCTGAAAGATCTTGTGATTTTCTCTTCACTTTGGCATGTGTCTATTAAACAATCCTTACATTCCAAAATGAATTCCATTCAGTCATAGTATATGAGCCTTGTAAGGCTGCTCAATTTGTCAAGCTAGTATTTTATCAATGATTATGCATCTGTGGACTGTTGTTTTCTTGTAGATTCCTTGTCTAGATTTCATGCCAGGGTCATCCTGACTGTGTGAAATGAGCATGCAAGTCTTTCTTCCTCTTGTGAGTTTCTTTGGACCCACTGATGAACTGTTAGAATTTACCCTGTGCATAAATATATGTATAAAACTGTACAAGAATTTCAGTCAAAAAGGCCATAAACAAGCTAAATGCTTATTGCTAGACCACTATATACATTCTCAGGTATCTGCTAGGTGGAATATTATATAGCTATTAAAAAGAATAGACTAAAGTTACTCCTGGAAAGAGGCTTACAGATGTGTTAAGTTGGAGACATATGTGTTAAATCCAAAAGGCAAAGAACAAGAAGTATGTATTATTCTACTCATATACAATACACACATACATGCTGTCAGAAGACTCTAGGAAATTAACAGCAATTATCTTTGGGATTGGAGAGTACAGAAGAAACAAAGCTATTCATTTATATATTTTGGTGTTGAATGTATATGTGTGTGGTGTATTTGATTTGTTTTTACATTTTTAAATATATGAGCAAGAATGTGATTTTTTAATCTATTTGGACAGCTCTGGCTGTTTTTAAACTTGAGAAGAGAATGAGGCGAAAAGTTATGTCAGCCCTTTCCCATCGACAAGGATGCCAGCGCCTGCCCTGCTGGCCCTGCCACCTGCCGGTCTCCACATCGCCCTGGCTGCTGGTTCTGAGGAGGAAGAGAAGAAGACCGAGGTGCAGTGTTGCTGGAAGACGCTGCACTTCTGTGTGAGAATGGCCCTGGAGGCTCCCTGTGCCTTTTCCAGGATAATCAGAACAGCCCCAGCTCTGGTGTCATTTCAAGGTGTGTTTTAAACTCAACGTGGATGAGTAAAATACAAGGTGGTCTCATTCAGGATTTTTTTTTCTCTTTAATATCAGGTAAACATTGTTTTACCTAACTAGGCACGCACTCAGGCAGGGGCGACCCGCTGGGTTTTCCCAGTGTGTCCACAGAGCCTGCCCCACACCAAGCCCACACCCTCCTTACCCGAGCACCCCTGGATGAGACGTGGCATGGCACCTTGTCGCTCTGCACAGTTGTTGCCTTTGTGTGTGAGTTCAGAACATGAAAACCCCCTCCAGAGTGCACCTTCCTCCTCCCCGCTCCAGCACGAGCCCACCCTAGCAGGCTGCTAGACCCCAAGGGACCTGGTGCCTATATTGTCATCGCGATGGAAATGGCACTGCTGGTCCCTAGAGTTTAATTTAGAACAATTAAGGTTCTGGGTACATGAGCTGGCAGGGCACATTACGAACAATGGCTGCAGAATGAACTGCAAATCAGTCCACACTAAATCACACTGAAAATCCCTGCCAGCACCACAAAGCCGGGCCGACTCCAGCCTTCCTCCCCAGCTGGCCATCTTTGCCACCACGGTAAGGGCTCCACTGTTTGGTTTCAGTGATTTTTGCACAAGTGTTTGTTGTTGTAGATGTAAAATTGTCTGACCTTGGACTGGGGTCAGGGGTGAGTAGGGAAAAGAGGTGGAGGGTCCGTGGTTTGTTTCAAGCTGTTTGACCCCAAGGAAGGCTTGTCCCATCTCCCAGCCCAGATGCCAGAATCATGGAACCTGATGTCCACCACACCCGGATGACTCACCTGAGGAGAAAAGGCTACTCTGTGTCTGCCTTTCGTGTTTATTTATTCTGACACTGGAAGGTGCTTCTTGTGCCTTCCTTGTACCTTGTAGAACCTGCCCAGAAAGCTGCCTGCTTGGTCAGAGCAGACAAGCTTCTTCAGCCCAAGCCACCAGCCTCCTGGGAGGCCACTTCCTGCAGCTTTTCTGCTGTCCCCTTTCACGGACTTCCAAATGGAAGAGCCCAGCATGAGACCTTCACCCTCCAGGCCAGCATGATCAAGTCTCCGCACTCAAGGCAAGGCGCGAAGGCCCGACGCCAGATGTTTACCACGCCCACCTTTCTCCCCAGCAAATCTACCGTCCAGTTTTCCCAATAGAACTGCTTTCCACGATACGGGAAAGTAAAGATGTCTCTATCAACGCTTCCTGAAAGGTGGAATTACAGTGAGAAGGTAATAACCAATCTAAACTTCTGTCAAGTAACG
This sequence comes from Dinomys branickii, assembly GCA_004027595.1. Taxonomy (NCBI): domain Eukaryota; kingdom Metazoa; phylum Chordata; class Mammalia; order Rodentia; family Dinomyidae; genus Dinomys; species Dinomys branickii. The sequence goes on along the minus strand of PVLD010023443.1, from coordinate 21,937 downwards.
TGTGATGAAATAGTGTGATAAAAATAGTGTAGCCCTTAAAAAGAAATGTGGACCTAAGGCGCTCTTAAACTGTGGCAAAATGTAAACGTGAATTGTAGAACAGCTTGATTAGGATGAGCCCCCCTTTTTTAAATGCACATATGCTAATATATGCACTTTTTAAATCAGGGAAAATAGACACCAAACCCTCAATAACAGTTATCTCTTGGAGATGGAATTCCAGGGGACACGTTTTATACATTCATTGTAATAAAAGGCAAATTGCCATGAATCCCCCTCAAACGACCCGCTCTCATTCATGCACACTCATCCCATCACTCACGACACCTCCTGCAGCAGCTCTGCGCTCCTCTTTCGTGAGCCTCTTCAGTTGTGCTGTCCCGGCTGCCTGGATCGACTCAAACCTTCTCCCTTTCAGGGTCACTGATTCTGGGGAAGAGCCAGAAGTGGCACGGTGCCAGACCAGGGGAATGAGGTGGGTGAGGCACAGCACCGTGTTTTACGACCTGCCTTTCCAGCGATGGCACTCGGCAGCAGCGCTCACGGTCATTTTGATTACACCTTGCAAACACCCCCACGAAAGAGGGCTTACAGAACTGCTTCTGAGAGTGGCGAGAACGTGGGGCAAGTGTGTGGGAAGTGCGGAGAAGCATTCTGAAAGAGGCTAAGAGCGCTGTGTCTTTTCTGAAACAGATTTTCTTATTTAAAGCACTGACCACTTTGAAGCTAATGACACACAATGTAAGAACTATTGCTGTTCTCTTATTGTTTGGTTATGAAATTGTGTTTTATTTTTCATGAAAAATAAAATGAAACACATACCATATATTTTGAGCAGCCCTTGTAAGTAAGACAGGCTGCATTTTACTCCAAGTGTGATAGGACACCATTTACAGAACCTTCCTATTTCCCTTTCTTTGGTTAACACGCTGACTGTAACAGGGTTCACTCTGACACTCACACACACACACACACACACACACACACACACACACACACACTCATGCTCACACCAGCCACCCTCCGTCCAGCCTTGCCCCAAGACCCACTCCCCACAGCCCAGCACCCCGCCCAGGCCCTAGTAAGCACAATTCTACTTTCAAATTGATCTTTTTAATTAACTTTCCACAGACAGGAGAGGACGTGCAGTACCTGCCTTTCTGTGTCTGGCTGACTTCACTTGACATAATGTCTTCTAGTTTCATCCATTTGGCTGCAAGTAACAGGGTTTCATTCTTCTTTATGGCTGACTAATACTCCACTGTGTGTATTTACCACATTTTCTGTATTCATTCACCTGCTGAAGGGCAACTAGGCTGAGTCTAAATCCCACCTGTTGTAAATAATGCAACTACATGGGGGCAAGTAGATAGTGCAGGCATCTCTTCTGTGTGCTGGCTTCATTTTCTTTGAATATATACCCAGGAATGGTCCTGTGGTTCTGTGTTCACCTGTTTGAGGACTCTCCATGCTCTTTTATCGTGGTTGTGCTAATCATTTACATGCCCACCAATAGTAGAAAAGACCTCTAATCACAGAATTGCCGGCATTTGTGATTCTGTTGTAGTTGTTGTTGTAATCGGCATCCTAACTATGGCGAGAGGGACTCTTGCTATAGGTGGATTGGCATTCCCTGATGGCCAATAATATAGGGCACTTATATATATTTATTGTCCATATGTACTTCTTTTTTGAAAAAATGCCTGTTCAAATCATTTGCCTATTTTAATCTGATTACTTGACATTTTTGTTGCCGTTGTTACTGTTAAACTTTTATGTTCTTTGTAGATACAGGATATGAACCCTCTTCCGGTGAAGAGCTGGCAAGTTGTTCACTGTTTTGTCCCATCGTTTAAGTTGTCTGTTCACTCTGTTGATCATTTCCTTTGAAGCTCACTCTGAGGTTTTGTTTACTGTACAGAAGATTTTTAGTTGGATGTAATCCCAGTTGTCAACATTTGTTTTTGTTTTCTGTGTTACCAGGGTTCTATTTAGAAAAGCATTGCCTATCCCTTATTGTGAAGAGTTTCCCCTGTGTTTTCCTCTAGTAGTTTCAGAGCATTGGGTTTTACACAAGGTCTTGGATGCATTTTGAGTTGATTAGTGTACAGGGTAAGAGACATGGATCAAGTTTCAATCCTTTGCATGTGGACATCAGGGTTTCCCAGGGCCACTTTCTCCAAAGTAGATTTGTGGTGCTTGTGTTGAGCTGCAGATTTGGATGTACTCCTTGGATGTTTATCTTGTTCCAATGATCTATACATCTGTTTTGATGCTAGCATCGTGCTGTTTGGGTAACTGTGGCTCTGTAGTATGTCTGGAAATCAGGTATCATAATGCTTTCACCTTTTTGTTTATTAGTTTTTCCAAGACTGCATTGGCTATTTGGGCTCTCTTGTTGTTCAATATAAATTTTAGAAATTTTTTTTCTAATTCTGTGAAGAATGTCATTGGTATTTGATGAGGATTGCATTGAATCTGTAGATTACTTGGGTACGATGGACTTAAAAATCCCTCCTTTCCTGTACGTCGTTTATGTCTTTCTCGTGTCTAATTGTTTTGGCTAAAATTTCTACCACCATATTATAGAAGAGCAGTGAGAGAGAACACCGACGTCGTGTTCCTGATCCTAGAGGAAACTTTCCATTTCCTCACTCAGTATGGGGTTGGCTATGGGTTTGTCATATGGAGCCTTTATTATGCTGAAACATAATCCTCCCGTAATCAATTTATTCTCGAGTTTTTAGCTTTGGTATCAGGGAAATACTGGCTTCATTGTATGAGTTTTGAATGATCTTCTCTTTTTCAATTCTATGCAATAATCTGAGAGAATTGATGTTACTTCTTTAAGTTTGGTAAAATTCAGCACTAAAGTGCTGGGTTTTTCTATGCTGGGAGACTTTTTACTGTTGATTTAATTCAATTACCTATAAATTAATCTATTCAAAAATTTTGTGTTCTTTGGTTCAGTTTTGGTAGATCACGAGTGTCCAGAAACTTGTCCATTCCTTCTTAATTTTCCAATTTGTTAGGACATTTTGCAATTTGTTAATTCCTAATGAATTAACCTCATAGTTTTTGTGTTAAAGTCTGTTATTTGTTCAGATATAAATATAGCTACTGCTGCTAGGATTTGGATTCCATTTGCACAGAATATCATTTTTCATCCCCTTCACTTTAAGTCTGTGTGTGTGTGCCATAAATCTATCCATCACTTCCAATCATTTCCTCCTGCCTTCTTTACTTGTTATAATTTTATAAGAATATTTTAACACCAAAAACCCCACTTAACACAAGATTTAATTTCTTAGCAAATTTTTAAGCATCTGCTATAGCACTACTAACTGTATGCACTGTGCTCTGTGGTAGATCTCTAGACTTACTCACCTTGTATAACTGAGACTTTTACCTTCTGACCAGCTCCTCCGTGCCTCTCCCCGCACCCTCCTAGCTGTGCTTCTGTGGGTTTCATGTGAGTGAGATCACACACTATTTGTCATCCTGTACATAACTTACTCCACCTGGGATACTGTCTTCCGAGCTCATCCATGTTGTCACCAATGATTTTCTTTATTGAACGCTGATTCATTTCTCATTCCACACATACACCGCATTTTCTGTACACATTCTTTTGGCAGTGGGTGTGGATGTTATTTCCACATCTTGGCTACCGTGAACAATGCTAGAGTGAATGTAAGAGGGCAGACATATTTTCAAGATGCTGACTTTAATCCCTCTGTATCAAGATTGTTGTACTCACTGTATAGCAATTATATGATTTAATTTTTTGAGAAACCTCCACACTGCTTTCCACCATGAGTCACACTAACAGTGTACAGGGTTCTCTTTGCTCTGTATCCTTACCAGGATCTCAACAGAGGTGAAGTGATGTCCCCTTGTGTTTTTGACTTACACACCCTCACAACTAGTGATGTTAAAAACCTTTACACATACCTGTTAGCCATTCATATGTCTTCTGTGGAGAAACAGCTATTTAGTTCTTCTGTCCATTTTTTATCAGGTCATTTGTTTTGTGTTCCTTGGTTTGGATTCAGTTGGCTTGGCTTGGCTTGGCTTGACATGGTTAGAGCTAGTTTGGGTTGGGTTGGTTTGGGGGTTCTTTGCAAGTGGGTTATATGCCTTCCTCGTAGATTTTTACTTCTAGTGTGCAAAGTAGCCCCACTCCATTCTTTTACATGTGGATGTCCAACTTTCTCAACACCATTTATATAAGAGACCACCTTTTCTGTATTGTGTGTTCTTAGCACTCATGGCAAAGCTCAGTCAAACCTGTACAGATGGGTTTATTTCTGGTCTCTTTGTTCTGTTCCATGGCCTATATGTCTATCCTTGTGTGAGTATCATACTGTTTTGGTTACCATATCTTTGTAATATATTTTGAAATCAAGAAGTGTGATGTCTTCGGCTTCATTCTTGCTCAAAATTGTTTTTACTATTTGGGTCTTTAATGATTCTATATTAATTTTAGAATTTTTTTCTACTTTTGTGAAAAATATCACTAGAATCTTAATAGAGATTGCATTAAATCTATAGACTGCTTTGGATACTGTGGATATTTTGACCATATTAATTGTTCCAGTCCATGAAAGTATACATCTGATACTTTATGTTACTTTTTATCCTACAACTTTATGGAATCAGTTAATTAGTTTGAATAGTTTTACGTGTGTGAAGACTTCTGGTTCTATTTATAATATCATGGGATTTACACAAATAGAAAATTTTACTTCTTCCTTTCTGAACTGAATCCGTTTTCTTTCCTGATTACTCTAGGAATTGTAGTACTTTGTTGGACAGAAGTAATGAGAGTTAACATCATTTCCTGGTCTTAAAATAAAAAGATTTCAGGTTCCCCACACTGAGTAAGATATAGCTTGTATATATAGTATGATATGTCATATTTGGCCTTTATTCTGTTGAGGTACATTATTTCTATACTTAATTTATTGAGTTGAATTTTTTCAGATCCTCTTTTTTGCATCTATTAAGGGATCATATGGGTTTTTTCTCTTTATTTTGTTAATGTCAATATACACATTGATTTGTGCCTACTGAAACATTCTTGCATCTTAGGGCAAATTCTTCTTAACTGGTATGGGAAAGGGAACCAAATCTAAGTTTTTTGTTCACTAGTGCCATTTCAAAGCCTAAGTTTGTTTCCTTAACTTTGTTTCTTCTAAATGTTGTCACAGTTACCTAACTGATACCACCCACTGTTTTGTCATAAGACCACTTGTTCTCTTCGTAAAATGTCAGACACCTTTGTTCCTTTATTATAAGCTAAGTCCATGCTTTGAAGGAAGATTTCTGTACCTGCCCTAAATCATTTCAGAAAAAAATCTAATCACCCGCCTAGACCTGGAACTAGAACTGTATAACTATTCTCCCCTCCTGCCCTTCAGGGTTGAAGCCCCATCAAGTGCAGGGCCCAACTGCCAGCTAATAGACTTGCTTGTCTCTGCATCCGGCCTGCAGGGGTGCCTCAATTAGTTAAACACGTTTACCACAACAGGACACCTGTGTAGCACTCTTTCATGTGCTGTTGAAGTCAGTTTGCTAATGTTTTGTGGAAGATTTTTGCACCTGTGTTCATCAGGCATGAAGGCTTGTAATTTTCTTTTTTTTTATGGTATCTTTGTCTGGCTTTGATATTAGCTTCAAGAAGGTATTGAAAGAATTCCCTTCTCTCTTCTATTGGAGATGTTTTTTAAACTTTGGTATTAACTCTGGTTGGTTGATAGAATTCACCAGTGAAGTCCTCCGGTCTGTAGGTTTTGTTGTTGCTGTTGTCTCCTCTCCTGCTATTGGTCTGTTTGGCTGTCTATTTCTTCTTGATTGAATGTAAACAAGGGGTGTGCCTCCAGCAGTTTATTCATTTGTCTGGGTTAACCAATCTGTTGGTGTGCAATTGTTCATAATTTTTCCTAACGATCCTTTTATTTCTGTGGCATTGGTTATATATTACATTTCTAAAAATAATTCTGTGGAGAACAACAATTTTCACTCATTTCCTGGGGGAATAAAAAATGGTACAACAATGTCAGAAGACAGTTTGACAGTTTCTTACAAAACTAAACATTCTCTTACAGTAAAACTCAGAAATCACATTTTTACTATTTTCCCAAAGGAGTTGAAAACTTATTTCCACACAAAAACGTGGAAATGTATGTATATAGAAGCTGTGTTCATAGTTGCAAAAACTTGGAAGCAACCGAGATAAATGGATAGGTAAACTATGGTTCATCCAGACAATGGAATGGAATATTATTCTGCCCTAAAAAGAAATGAGTTATCAACCCATGAAACAACAAATAGAGAACTTTCTAATTGAAAGAAGCTGACCTCAAAGGCGACTTTTTTTATGATTTCAACCATATGACATTCTGGAAATGGCAAAATTGTGAAAACAGTAAAAAAAGAAAAATCAGCGGTTGCCAGGGATTGGGAGAGGATGGGACGGGTATGCAGAGCACAGGGGTGTCTAGCGCAGGGAAACTGTTCTGTGGGACACCACGTTGGCAGGTCATATGTCTGTCAAAGCACACCACCAAGAGTCCACCCTAACAGGAACTACAGCCTTGAGTTCATGAACTGTAACAAATGCCCACCCAAAGGGAAAGGTTACTAATGGCAGAGGCTATGCCTCAGGGACAAGATGAGTAGTGGGGATTCTTGGGATTACTCAATTTTCCTGTGAACCTAAAACTTCTCTAAAATTAAGATCTGTCTTTTCAAACACTTTACTGGCAGCATATGCAAAATAAAATACAGGACAACGAAGGTCAAAATACAGGGGGAAAGCATGAATGCTATTATTACCTAATTAAGAGTTGGCGGAGTCAGGACAAAGGTGGCAGTGGTAGACATGGTAAGACAGGGTGGGGATCCAAGGATATTTTGAGGGTGGAACTGAAAGGCTTGTGCTGTGCTGCATGTTGAGGGAAGTGTGAAGCAAAACAAACTTTCACCCATGATGCTGAGGATGGAACACTAAGGAAGAAGCAGATTAGACGTAACATCAGAGGCTCGATACCGTGTTAAGTCTGAAACGCCACTTTGAGTGGCAGTGAATGTACATGTCTAAGAGTCAAGGTGCTCTGGGGGCTGGAGATGTGATCCTGGGAATCCCCAGTTTACATGGCATGCAACATACACAGCATCAAAAGCCACAGAGCTAGAAGAGGTGGCCAGAGGCACACACCAGAAAGAGAGAAAAAACGAATGAACACAGCTCCCAGGAGCAGCCAGGTTTGGAGTGCAATAAAGAGGTATTGACCAGAAGTCAGTGCACCAGTGTGACACAGATGGGAAACCGAATACTGTACTTGCCAGCCAGAGTCTCAAACCAGGGACTCAGAATCTTGCAACATAAGACAGAATCTTGAAAGGCTGCCACCTCATTCCTGTTCTGGATCTCAGGACCGAGGATCAGCGGGGCCCCAGGTCCACATGTGTTGCTTTCCGAGATTCGAGGTGAACTTGAACAGCACTGGTGTAGCCTCCAGCCCAAGGTGAAAGCAAAGCCTCCACTGCAGCACTAAGAAGGTTGCCAAAACCTTAGCATGAACACCCAGTGCCAGAGAGTGGCAGCCGATAGGCAAGGAAAAAAACTCAATGGTGAAGAACCAGCAGTGCCTTTTGCCTTGGGGAAGTCAAGGCCTTACTCAAGCGAAATGGTCCCAACCATTGTGATATCGGGCTGCATATGACAGAGAAGTAGCACAGATGTATGGGATAAATCCCAGATCTTCACATCAGTTTCATCCCAGTGCACCTGAGGAGGACAGCGCAGGGTGGACTCTTGACCCTGGAGTGCGGGAACTCAGCCTCACCCTCCATCCTGACCCTCCTGGAACTCAGCAGTGAAAATCACCTTGGGTTCCCACATGCCCAACTGTGAAGGAGTGTGTCAGAGAAAGTTCTGGAGAGACCCCACCTCCACACCTGCTTCTGCCAGTCCTGGCCCCTGCTGCAAGTGCACACAATGGCTTGCTGGTCACAGCCCTCCAGTCACAGCCCCTTCCACAGTAAGGTACACAAACCTAGAGAGACCAGGAATGACTGCAGTTGCTTGGTCTGGCATCCCTCAAGGGCCCACTGGCCTAGTAGTTTGACCCTCTTAGGGAGACTTGAGCTCTGCCCTTGACTCTTGCCCTGTAAGAGCTCCTGTTCTTCATTTGTAATAAAAGATGAACATGACAATACTGTGCATTTACATGAGACAAAGGCCTATCTTGTCCAGTCCTTTCCCTATGGTTGGCATTACTAATCAATCATGGCCCCCTTCAGCCAGGATGCAGCCCAAGAACCCTTTGGCACAGGTGATACTATTAACCAAAACTGCTAAAAGAGGTGAAATTTTATTTTCCATCTCCAGCACAGCACTCATAGTTAGCAGCAAAATGTTTAGACTCAAACATGGCTCTGAGTCCTGGTTCTATATTTGCTGGGCTTGGGGTCCTGGATCCCAATTTCACTATTATTAGCTGATTCTGGACACATTAAGTTTCTCCAAGCCTCAGTTTCTCCCTCTACTTTTTCAGAAGAAAAAGCCAAATGCCTGTGAGAGCTCAGGAGGAGGAGGAGGTGACATGTTTAGATCAAGAGAAGACTGCCCGAGAGAAGCACTTGGCGAGGATGTGGGGAAGGCAAGAGCCCTCTCTCCACAGGGCAGGATGCATGGCGCCTCAGCGAAGACCCAGGGGACAGCACAGAGATCAGGGCTCATCACCTAGAGGCTGGTGCCCTTGGGCTCAGAGACCAGGAAAACGATCTGGGACAATGTCCAAAATGCCAGGTCACCGATTCAAAGGCAGAAGCAGAACAGGAGATGGGTCAGCTTCCAACTGACCTGTGGAAGACACAGCCTTGGCAAGAACATCACAGAGGCACAAGGGTAGAGCCAGAAGAGCAGAGAAGAGGCTGCTACTGTGCCCAGGGAAAGCTGCGGCCACAGACCAGGGACACAGTCCTGGAGACGGAGGCACACAGAGGCGATCTGGAGACAGAGAGAGGGCTCTGCTGAGCAGAGCTGAGTGTGGGCTCAGGTGGCATCGAGGAGGAGCCTGGAGGCCTGGTTCAGCTTCCCAGGTGGACGGTTTTCACATTTGCTGATGCAGCCAGCATGGAAGAAGACAGGGTACTTGGCGGTTTTATTCTGTATTTCCATAAGGGAAGAGCAGAAGGTTCAAGAAAACGTGTTAAATCAGCAGTATTTACAATAGCAAGGATCCAAATGGAAGGGGAAATTGCCAAAACCCCTCTTGCTGGCACCATCCAGTCCTGAGCAGCCATGTGCCCCCAAGCCTGCTCTCTAAGACCCCGGAGAGGAGAGGGGGTCCCAGACACACAGTGTCTCCACCGGGTGGACATTGGCTCAGGGTTTCCCGCTGCTCTTGCAGTGTGGACTCTGAGTGAGCGGGTCTTGGACTCCTTGGGGGGCTGGGAATGGCCACCTGCTGTAGGGTCAGGTAGAGCTGCGCTGGGCTGCTGCATGCCTGGTAAAGCACAGGCAGCCTCATTTTACAGCTTTGGAGGCTAGACCATAGCAGCACACGACCCATCTAAATTCACAATGGGATGGGACCTAGATCTGTATATGCTCCCCAAGCTTTTCAACATCTCTGTCTTTTAAATTTTTAAATCCACAATTACTGATAGTTAAAAGGAAGAGTTGTCAGCAAGTCCATTGACTTAACCTCTGTCCAGATCTTTGGGTTCATTCATTCATTCAACAAACACACTGAGCATCTACCTCGTCTTAGACACAAGGCCAGAGAGAAATGACCACATAAATTCAGGCCTTAATTAATCCAGGCCCTGGGCAAAAGGTAAAATATGAAGTTTTGAAAACTCAGTCATACACACGGAAATTTAGAAACATTTTTCATGTTTCTAAAGGTAGCTTCTAAAGACCTACATAAGAATTCCTTTTTGTTAAATGTCTTGGCATCATGAAGCAGGAGGCACACGCAATAAGGATTTGGTTCCAAGAGAGGCCAGAGGCTCGCAGAAGGTCTGCGCCTGCCTGGCCTCAGCAGGATCGTGAGGGATCTTGAAGATTGTGCTCCTGGAGGAACAATGGCCCTGTCTCACCAAGGTCACCGCATTAGTTCAGAGAGGCCGCTGAAGCCCTGATCTCTATCAGGCCAGCCCAGTGTATTCGTGGCCTTTGATACTGGTTATCAGGCGGAGGAGATGCTGACAGTGCACCGCTGCAGCAGGCTGGGAAGCCGTCCCGCTATTCTGCTCGCAGCCAGCTTTTCAAAAGCTAAATAAAAGAGAAGTGCAAAGAAGAAGATTAACTGGGCTTCTCTAAGCCTTCAGCTTGCCCTTCCGGTGTGTGTGCACAAGTTCTAGGCTCTGTGCTTCTGCCTGAGACCCTGGATGCCTCACCCACCAGCGCCCCACTGTGACGGAAGACAAGTCAGAGGAGGCACACGGGGGAGAGTTTGTTAACCTCTTCCTTCTGCATGAATTTCCTACCCCAACTTGGGGCAAAATGGGAAGGTGGAGTAATACGAAATGAACATAGCACTTTGCACTCATGAAATTAAAATGATGAGGCCTGGAGAGCAACACAGAAAAGCCACATCCGCTCTGTTACCACTGAATGGGTGGAAGTGGTCGCATAGGGTTTGAGTGCGATTTGTGAAAACAGATTTGCATTTGTTGAGAGATTTGTAAGTAGAATATTGCCTGTGGGAGCGCTCTCCTGTGGTAGTGAGGAGAGAGGCCTGGGATGCAAGGAGAGAAGGAATGGGTTCAGGTTCCCTGGCATGGCTCGTTCAAGGGTTTTCTTTTCTTTGGACAGGATGTGAACCTGATGCACAGAGAAATCGTCCTGGTGGGGGTCGGGGATAGGCAGTCTCACTCTGTCCTGTTGTCTGTTGTATTTATGATCATTTTTGTCCGGTTGTGGCCAGTATCCAAGCAGAGCACCCAACTATTTGAAGCTGAAGTCTTGATGGAGATTTCATGAGCTGTAACTAACTCCTGGTCCCAAGCACACTGAGAAGCGTGGGGCTCTGAACCCGGAGACCAGGCTGTTCCCCTTGTTTTCTCCCTGCTGGGACTTAGGAGGGGCGTGGCCGCAGGCCTGGTGCAGGCATGTGGAGCCATCCTCCTCCTACCTGTTCTGTCCACGTCCTGCGGGCCTCAGTGGCCTGGCCAGCCCAGGAGGGAGTGGTTTTCCATCCTGATTCCGTGAGCCACTGACCCCCGTGGGCAGGCTGTGAGGCCCCCAAGATGCAGAGATGCTTGGCTGGCTCTTCCCAGTAGGGCTGGAGGTGGGGCAGAGGGAGGGGACAGTGGACCACAGCTTCCTGTCCCTCTCCAGTGACCCCCCCCGACCCAGGCTTCCACACTGCCCGAGGGACAGGACGGCTGCTGTCCCTTCTTAAGACAGACCTCAGCTCCAATTCAGAACTGTTCCAGAGACAGCATACCTGGGAATTCATTTATTCCCTTAGATTTGTAATCACTTAAACAGAACTTTCCTTTCCTTTCTCCTTTTGCTTACAGGACACTGAGAGTCATTTTCCCTTCAAATGCAAGGAGAGACTAGGATCATGAACAACCCCAACCTCTGCCCAGCAGTGTCAGCTCTGCAGGGCCCCGCCAGACTCACAATACCCGTCAAGGCTTGGACCAAGAGAAGAGCTAAAGCAGACCCTTCACTGGTATTTTGAAATCATTATGAGTCACAATTCTTTTGAGGCAAAGGGCTTCTCTCTACAAAAAAGAAAAAAAACTTGATGTCTTTTATGTGAATAGTAAAAAAAAAAAAAAATGCCCACAGTAACAAATACACCAGGAGAGGGAAAGAAAGGTTAGAACAAAATGGAAGTGTTTGCATCCTAGGTGGGTCACTGCTGTGTGGTGGCTGTGATTTGACTTTGTGCAGAGGGGTCACTGAGCAGAAGGTCAGGCAGCTGGCCATTTCCATTTCAAAGATGCTATCAAAAGGCCAAGAGCCGTTCACCCACCAGCCTTCCACAAACATGATTTTCCCCTCTCCCATTTATGATATATTTTAGGCCAAAATATTTAGCAGGAAGGCTCCACTTCATTTAATGTTAGGTCTGGGAAGGATTTAGTTCACAAATCAGGAGTTCTGAGCAATGAGGAGCCACTCGGTGATCACTTATCAAAGTTTTGCAGCACAGCGATAAATAGCAGAGCACCTTTGCTCAGACTGAGACCCCCCAGAGAAAGGTAGCTGTGTTCTTAGGAATTATGGCTTGTCGTGTCCACCATGAGAGAATGCAGCTTCTCAAACACCTCACTGGCCGATTCAAGCCTCCAGCAAACACAGGAGAAAGGCACAGAGTTTGAGGAGACAGTGATTTGGGTTGAGTCTGAAGTCTTAGCAGTTAGCTCTCACCCTTTAGCTATCACTGGGCGTGATGACCCTGGTAGAGCTGGCAATGATAGACGTGGCTTAAACCCACACAAGGGCAGGGAGCTGGAAGGACAGTCACCGCCCAGCGACGGGCTCTGCAGCCTCTGGTCTCCGCACAGGAAATCAATCGGTGCAGACAGGCTGGGCTAGACCAGTGTTCAGAGTCTGGGCCCCCCTGTGACCAAAGCCACCTACAGGAGGCCAGAAGACAGGGTCGGCCAGCAGGGCCAAATGGCAAAGCCAGGAGGACCACAGCACAGAAGGAAGCTAAGCCAGGTCGGAAGCTGCTCTGATACAGTGTGCGGCAGATGCAAGGAGCACAGGGTGCACAGCACTGGGGCCCAGAGGATGACTTTAAACAGGGCATCCTGAGCAATGATCCACTGCAGAGGAGGGACAGCGTGCATGCAGTGGGGACACCAGTAATGTTCCCCACGCTGTCTTTAAAAAGCCCTCATACTTTACCACCCGTAACCTTTTCTCTGTAAAATGATACAAGCGGCTTTCCAGCCTGTCCTTTCACCCCAGGACAGCAGGAGACTGGACTGACCCACGCCGCCCGGCGTCGGGGCACCACGGCGATCCCGAGAGGTCAAAGCTGTGTCTGCAAACAGCGCCCTGGAGCAAGGGATTGCTCCACCCGGCCCTGCTCGGATCTCACCAACATCTGGGGGCAAGACACAGGAAGATGCCAGCAGCTGTTCTGCTCCGAAGGTGGACTTAACAGGAGGAAGGGAAGGTGTGGCTGCTCCCCGCTAGGCCTCGGTTTTAACTGGGGCTTCTAAATCTAATGTACTGGGTGGCCTTGCGTTTTCTTATCACTTTATCTTTGGAGCAACCCTCGTTTCAATTGGTTTGCGCCCACGGGGGTAGGAAGGAGCCTTCTTGCCCCTCATTTGTGTTTTTCCCAAAATGTCCTGTCTCCATGTTTCAGAGAAAAGTCCACTACCAGGAAAAGAGACGAGAAGGAAAGAGGGAGGGGGAGAGACAAAAGGGGCCGGTGAGCGATGAGAAGGAAGACCGAGGGTGGAAAGAAGGACGAGGCAGAGACCCGGTGCCACAGCCCCAGAAGCCCCGCCCGGCCTGGGAGACCCTGCCATGGGAATCACCCTCTGGATTCCATTCGCTGTGCACCAGTCAGCCTTGGCCATGACTGCATTTGTTCCTAAGGAAACAGGGAGATGCAAACCTTTCATAGCAAGGCGCCTCCTGGGTCACAAGTGACCCCAGGTCGGACATGGCAGCTAGGGAGGCCACTCTGGTCCCCGAGAGTCGCCAGCAGCCGCAGTCATGAGAGATAGCCGAAGGTGTGGCAGGAGCACAGCAGGTGAGGGGAGGCAGGAGGGCCCTCACCTGCTCAGAACTCGGAGCCCAGCACTTTGGATTTGGGACTGGTAGCCACCGGTCTCCAGGGAAACTCACCAGTGAGGGCCTGTAACCACCTCCTCAGAGGCCGCTGGCAGGCTCTCGGAGGACAGAGACTAAACCCAGAGGGTGGAATTGGCAGCCCCCAGGGCTCCTGGACTCACCCTGCAGGCCCTCTCTGCTTCCACCCAGCCAGGGCTGGGGCCCCACAAGCAGAGTACCTGAGTTGAACTCATGTCCCCCAGGACACAGTGACCCCCAGCCCCCCGATTCCCAGAGGGAAGAGAGAGGGGACGGAAGTGGTCTGGAGGTCACTCCCAGGCAGGAGGACCACTGAAGCAGCGCACCCCAGCCCTGATAACCACATCTTCCCACCCTCACCCTACTGGCTTCATTCTTCTGGAAGATAAACCCACATAGTGCTGTGCGCAAGGGCACACACCTGGCATCCCAGCACTCAGGAGGCTGAGGCAAAAGGATCACTGCGAGTTCAAGGCCAGCCCGGGCTACATAGTGAGTTTGAGGCCTGCCTGGGCTATCATTGTCACACAGTGAGACCTGTCTAGAAAAAACATTCCACAGGGTTGGCACTGCCCTGCCCTGTCACCCGAGCGCCAAGGCTCAGACACTGCCAGGTGCCGTGCACTGGTAAGTGGCAGAGCTAGCACAGAGCTCGGGTCCTCTGTCCGAGCTGGAGGAACCAGCACTGCCCAGGTGGCCCTCTGGGGTGCCCACAGCATGACACTCCTGTGGGTCAGTTCTCCGGCACCTTCTCTGGGCTCTGCTGATGGAGCAGACAGCTGCTCCCAGGCCCAAGGGGATGAGGGGTGGGGGACAGGGGCCGGGCCAACCCTGCCCCCAGCAGCTCTGGCTGAGGGTGCTGGTGAAAGAGACGCTGGGCACCATCAGGTGGGGAGAGAAGGGGGAGGGGGGAGACAGGAGCACCCAGGAAGGGGCACAAGAGGCAGCACAACCCCACCGCACCTGTCCTCTCAGGGCCCAGTGCAGGCCACAGCTGGACGGAAGGAAGGGGGCTGCCCAGGGCTATGATTCAGCCAGACCTGGGACACAACCCTGGCCCCTGCAGCTGGGAAGAGGAGAGGAGAGGCTCACTCTGGGGAAGTTTGGTCCATTTGTGGACACTGCTGTGGCCTGTGGTGGTGAGCAGGGGGAGGGCAAGGCCAGGCCAGGCCACACTTCTTTCCACCAGCCCCCCCATTTCAACCGCAAGTCAGCATGAAGCCCCATAATCCAACCACCTTCCAAATTCATGAGGCTTTGGGATCACTTCACATCAGAACATAACACCCCTGAGGGCCACTGAACTGCAGTCTAAAACCTCAGGCATTGCCCAGCAGCCTGGGTCCTCCGCAAAGCTCACAGATTTCCTGCTGACAGGCCACCCAGTCACCAGAGCCTCCACCTACCAGCACCACCTCAAAGCTGTTGGGTCCACAGGGCGCTCAAGGCAGCTGGTGACGCACGCCTGGCCCTTCATGGCCCCCTCCAGGGAGAAGGAACAGCAGCTGCCCATCTCCTGCTAAGTGCCATGGGCTTCACTGGGCGTTAGGATGTTTTGCTTCTTTAATCCTCCAAAAGCCCTGTAGCAAGAGCCTGGTCATCCCGTTTCACAGCTGGGGAAATTGAGGCTCAGAGATTAAGTGATTTACACATGGTGGCACAGCTGACTCATGAGCAGAGGCAAAATTCAGACAATTAGGACAGGGCTTATACTCTCTTGTCAGTATATGTCACAGGACTCTTTCAAGAATTAAATGAAATCATGTTAATACAACTTCAGCTAAGCCAGGTGCTATGCAAACCTTAGCCGGTGCATGCGTGAGTATACACAAGCAGTCTTCCGTGTAAAGGAGCACTCAGCCCTGCAATGCTCGGGGTAGAGTAGCATGTGGCATAGTATCCATGTGTTTCTCACCACAAAGCAAGGGTCTGTGCTGTGCCCAATTCCCCGGTGCAGCCCGTCACCACCACAGCCATTAAATTCAGCCCCCAGATGAAGTATGAGCGCGCTGGTCACAAATGGATATTCACAGCCTGAAAGCACTTTATGATTATCAAGGGACAAAGAATGAATTAAAATCACACCCTGCTAAGTGCCACAGAAGTATTTTCAACGAGCACTGTGGCTGCTGTCTTCCCGATCACGGCATGTGGGCCGTAGCTGCTGACACGTCCCCCGGGGAAACTAATATGTCCAAACTGGACCTGAGACAGATGATTCCAGTTTATTTTCCCCGCCGATGACAAGGAAAGCAGGCCGGCTTTGTCAATGGGGAGCATGCTATGGGCTTTTCCCGTCTTAATGAAATGTGCACCCGCTCAGAGCCTCACTCCTGCGACATGAATTCCTAGCCAAGCTGGAAGATGCTGGGCGAGACAGGCAGGGGCCCAGAGCACATAATCTAAGGGCGCCGCCCCTGGCCCTACAGGAGCTGACTGCAGGCCACCACCTGCATGCCCTCACGCTGGCCTCCGTGCCCTTACCCAGACCCGAATCTCCCATACCAATAAGGACCCACAGGGCAGAAAGGCGATCTCTCTTCCTGGCTGCCCCAGAGAACGCAGGAGCAGCAGCAGCAGTGCATGAACTCCACAACATTTTTCCAAACTACAAAGCAAGAGAAAGCAACACATGGAAATGCTGAGTCGGGGTGTGGGAGCCGGGCCATACACCTGCTGCTGCGGTCTCAGCCTTCCACACCCCCAAGCCCTGCCCTAGGGGAAGTGGGGAGGAGGGGTCTCCCCTTCGGTGTTTTCAGGCCCCCCAGGTCAACCCAAGACACAGGTGGGCACTGCTGGGTGGCCAAGTGAGCGGAAATCACGGGACAGGGTCCAGATTAGCTGGCGACCTCCTGATATCATTCCCACAAGGTCAGAGTTTCGTGGCCGTGCTGTTGCTGAAGGCCGCAGAAGAAGCAATGTGGCAGTCAGGTGGTCCAGGCTACAAACACAGAAATGAAGTTGGTGGGTACCAAGCATCACCCCAGCAGGGCCCAGGGACCCTGGTGGTATGAACCACTGAGTGTAAGCAGAAACTGGTTCTAGCAGGTAGAATTAACTACATCTATGTAGGATGCCAGGAACACACCACTGGGCTCTTCTGCAGCCCCAGGTATGGTGCCCTCAGAGCCTCTCCAGTTCCAGAACACAGGGACTGAGGTAGATGTGGACAGGATGTGAAGTCAGAAACCATCAGGCACACACCAGCAATCCCAGCACTCCGCAAGGCTGAGACAGGAGGGTCACAAGTTCAAGCTTAGCCTGGGCAACTTAGAAAGACCCTGTCTGAAAATACAAAGTTTTTAACAAGGGCTGGAGAAAAAAAAAAAAAAAAAAAAGGGGCTGGGAATGTAGCCCAGTCCCCAGTACCAAGAGCCCTGGGGAGTCTGCAGGGCTCCGAGGCTGGAAAGGCCACCTCCCCTCGCTCCCAGGCAAACGCCTACCCATCCCCTTTCTGCAAGTCCTTGAATTCCAGAGTGGCCCACTCCATTGTCCTCACCTGCCGCTTCCAAGCAGAGTCTCCTCCCTGCCCTGCCAGGTGGTGTGAGAAATAGAAGACGCACGGCTTGAGGGCTGTCACTGACCCACCTGCCTCTTCCTCTGAAATTTACACGGCCGGCAGCACTGAGCCCAGGACACTCTCACTGCCTTCCTCCTACTTCTCCACGGTGCAGAGAGAGTGCTTAACAGGAGAGCTCTCTGTGGGAGCCCAAGCCCAGGTCTGGTTGTAACACAGCTCCTCCCGCCTCCTCGTCCAGCTCCACAGGGACGTGCTGTCCTCCATCCGGCCCAGCTAAGACAGTGGTAAAGTTTCTGAGTCCTCAGAGGGCGAGGAGACAGGCAAGTCTCACTGTCCTTGGTCCTCACGCCAGGGGCTCGGGCTGAGCTGGAGGGGGACACCAGGAGTCAAATCCCAGGAGGATGGGGCCCTGGGCAATGGAGGTAACCACAGGGCCACTTCCCATCGCCAACCTGAGGAGACCACCCACACAAGTTCTGCAGGCCTGTTTCCGACCCCAGATACTGGGCCTAGTTCAGCCACCATCTATGGCATTAATATTATCCCCTAGTTACTGCAGACTGATCAGGCCCGCAATCTGCCGAATGAGTGGATGCTTGAATTTTGGGCTCCAGGAGGTTCAAAACCCTCTAACAGAATTCCAGATTCTCTGGGGCTAAGACAAAGACCTTCTCTGGGCAGCTGTATTTATTTAGTTATCAAAACAAGGCAGGTAATACTGAAGAAAGGCTGGACTCTGCCTTGAGTGGCAGGGCAACCAAGGACCTTGGAAGTCTGCTCAAGGGTTTCTCCAAGAAGACACTATGTTAATTTAGGAGAACTACATTATCTCCAGGAAGGTCTCCACCCAGGAGTGAGTTGCCTGCACTTACAGTCTTAAAATTTTAAATACTGCTCAGAACCCCTTTGTAGTAGTCTCCATCAACCACCCTTGGCCCTGAGACTCCAGGAGACAAATGACTACCCCAGCTCTCATGATGTAAAGAATTCTGATCTGCCAGAAACTCGGGATCCACCAAAACGCAACAAGACAGAAGTGATCCAGAGGCACATGACCTGGTGGTAATCCTGAAGGTGACCTGAACTGTCCCTTTGTTGGCAGGAGGCAGAAAGAACACCATCCCGCCGGCCCTCGAGTTTCTGCCTGTTTCTCTAGTGTCTCCCGCAGAAGCAGGAGGGTGCCGCACATCTGCAGGCCCAGCTGAGACTGAGCACCACTTTCCTCTTCAGATGCTGGAGCGGGGCAAAGGTTTCCCATGATGAGGATCAGGGGAGCAGGTGAGCGGAAGGGGAAGGAGGTTTTTTAGGGTCAAAGATGTGGCTGCTTGAGGGACGGCTCATCAAACCATGCATCACTTAGCACTGCCCAGCTGTACACTATGCACCTGCAGCAGAGCCTTCCAGGGAAGCAGGCAGAGCCACCATCCCCAGCACACCTCAGAGAGAAGTGAAGGTGCTGATGCTCTGGAGGGAACTCACCACGGGGAGGAGCCAGGCGTGGGCTTGAGTCCAGTGAGCTTGGAGGAGGACACACAGGCACTGTGAAGCCTATTTCTTGCCCCACGTCCAGATTTACCTGGCAACATGAAATATTTTGAGGCCCATATTCTACCTGAGAGTCCCAAATGTCTTTGCTTTCCCATTTAGCAAAAGACAGCATCACAGCAACAAAATGTCCTCCTGGAGTCGGTGAGGTTGGTGGCCACAACGCACTGGCAGTGGGAGGGATCTCTCTGCACCCTTCGACCTGGTGAGCAGTCCAGGGCTGTGTGGTGCAGTGCTTCTCGGCACATGTGGAAATCTGCCCGCTGCCTCCTCCCTCCCACACGCCTCACAGGCTGCCCTAGAGGATGGCTGAGCAGGAGCAGACCCCGGAGCTCAGGCCGGAAGCAACAGGAGAAAGGAGACAGGAAGTGCAGGTCTGCAGAGGCTTCTCACCTGACAGCCTCCAAGGCACGGTTTCAAGGAAGGTGACTGTTGTCGTTCTCAGTCCATTGATAGTTTATTGATGACACCCAGTGAGGCACTGGCCCTGAACCTCGACAGTATGAGCAGCTCTGTTCAACACCTTCTGAACTCCCTGGGGGACAGGCACCATGGTGGTATGCCTGCTTCCCCTCTCCGGAGACCCCTCAGCCCTTACCCCTGCTTCCCAGGGTCTGACAGCATCCAAAACTCTCACCTCCTCAGCAAGGGCCTCCCACCTGCTGACTGATGTTTGCCAAGCATCCCCCAGCTTCACTGGCAAATCCATGCCTCCCCTGGCCTCTCATCCAACAGGCACCCTCACAACAGGAAGCCACCCAAGTCCCCAGTGCAGCTATCCTGGAGTCCTGTCTGCTCCTTGGCTGCTCCTTGTTCTGCAGGACCCAGATTCCTGCTCCAGGCTTCCTTGCACGTCCCTGCAGGGCCTAGCCACCTCTCCCAGCACAGCACTGTTCCCCTGCAAGGACACTGGTGTCCCCACGATTTCCCAACACGAGGGACCTCTCCTGTATACCAGCAATGATAAAGGGAACAAGGGACAGAAGAGTAAACCCAAGCACCACAGGAGGGGTGAGCAAGGCCTGCAAAGTTGGGGAGCTCCCTGCAGCAAAGGGAACCACAGGGGCAAAGGTCACAGCCCAGCCATTGAACCCTCACGGCACCTTCTAGGAAAACTGTGGAGGATCCTGCATCTGACATGGTCCCCGGAGAAGAGTCCCCTGGCAGGGTGGGCATCTGCTCCACCCCAGGGCTGGGAAGTAGCCCGAGGTTAGAATGTGTACTTCATGGGGTAGCAAATAAGAGAGGACCAGGAGGTGGACGGGAGGGGCAGGAAGGGGACATGAAGGCAAAGAATGCAGCTGTGCTCTGTGCAGGCCCCAGCGCCCCACCGTGAGTGCAATCATTGGTGCTGCAAGCACGGACTCACAAAATTCTGCAGAGCAAACAAATACAGGACAGCAACTCTCTCTCAGCCTTTGCCACAGCCTGTCACTTCACGGGTTGCCAACTTCTCATAGAAAATGGTTGCACTGAGCCACATTATCAAGATAGGAAAGAGACCGGGGTGGGAAAAACGCCTCTCAGTAGTGAAATGACGGAGGGGCCACTGTTACTGTTTTTATTATTCCTACCTCTTTGCACATCTCCGCACATCCCAGAGAGTTTGTAAGGTGCATGCACCATTTTACAGTAAAGCTAAAGAAAGGCATTGCTACCATGCTTATAGCTCTTAAAATAAATTCTAAGGAAGACCCTGTGTGTTGGTTTGGGGGATATTTTTGCAAGTAGAACAATATAATACGGACACATATTTTATACGATTATTTATAATAGTCACCCAAAGAATGATATACAACAGAGTGCAGGAAACCTGTCCTCACACTAAGACCAAGGAATCCAGCTGAGGGCCTGGATCCTGCAACAATGTCCTGCATGAGTCCAGCTGAAGACCTAGAGCTCATAACAGTGCCTCCCACGAATCTAACTGGAGGCCCAGAGCCCACGACATCTCATGCAGGCCTGTTTCACAGATCTGTACTGGGAAGGCCCAAAGGTCAGTAGTGGAATCTAGAAAGTCTGTGCCAGTGGGATGAAGGATCTGTGCTAGCAGGCTGAGGGATCTGCACTGGAGCCAGGAAGTGACACTCAGAAGAACCAGAGCTCCCCCAAAAGCTACCACAACCATCCTCAGCAAGTGAGGTCCCGAGCTCCTCTGATGATCAAGATGGCCAGTTCCCATCAGGAAAGCCAATGCAGCAAGCTTCTCCTAGAGACCAGCAATGCACCATCTGCCCCTCTGGAGCCAGAAAATGATGCTCAAAGTGAGGACCAGAGCTCCCCCAAAGTGCACCACAGCCATTCTCAGTGCCAACAAGATCCTAAGCTCCTCGCAGGATGAAAACAGCCAAGTTCATCAGGAAAGCCAGCATGATGAGCTCCTCCAAAACAACCAACAGCTCCTTACAGCTTCCACCAGCTTCAACAGCCTGTCTCTGCTCCCATCTCTGCTCCCAACAGCCTAATTTCTCCTTCTCCAGTTCTGCATCTCATGCTGCTGGCAACAATCCCCAGGCGGGCTTCCCACACCCAGCACCATGCTTACTCAGTACAGCTGGGGGTTATAAGTTGACCACCAGTGATCAATCCACTACACCATGGATAGTGGCCAAATTAGATGGGAGACTCTTCACTTAGCAAGCTTCGCCCTCCCTAACTGCAGAGCTGAGATGTGAGCCTCCTATCTGCAGAGCAAGGTTATTCATCAAAGGCCAGTCCAGAACCACAAAGACCACAGGAGCCTTGAACTCCAAAGTGCTATGTCGTCTTCCGGGAAGATGGCGACCGGATAGGCAGCAGAGAGAGAACCTCCCAGAGGATTACCACCCAAACAATGAAATACAGCAATATGAAGACAGAAATGAGGACTTCCGGGAAGAAGACGACCAGCCGAGAGAGCGAGTGCAGAGGGAAGAACGGCTTCAGCTCCTGAACCCGACAGAGAACGCGCTACTGGGACAAACTGCGCCAAACCGGGCAGCGCTCCGGGATCCCGCTCAGAACCCCACCCCCGCAGCCAGCGCTGCGCGAACTGGAGCAACAGCGACCGGCCGGCGGGATTT